>CM047806.1:49473394-49736558 GCA_026214975.1 Gentiana macrophylla
GAAGCATCTTTGGGTGTGAAAGACTCGTTGGTTGTGGTGGAGGTGGTTAAGAGGCAATCCTACCCTTCAAGGACCAAAGTGGAAGACTTTAGAGCAAGAATCCTACCTGCTCCAAGTGTTCGGGCTTTGGAAGCCATAGTTATTGGTGAAGGACAAGCAACTTAGGGATTTTTGTAATGACTACATCAAAGATCTCTAGTGAATTACCTTCAACATCACAGAGAAGAGTGGACTGGCAGGATTACACCACCTGGAACCACTATAAAATCTCGCTTACTTACTTTCTGCATTTATATTCTCGCACTTAGTTTATCTAACACATCAATCTACTCAATTTAGCAAATCGAATCACACACATACCGAAGGATGCAGTGGTTCTTAGATCTAAACGAATTAGATCTACGCACAAATGGATGGATCACGATTTATATATCAAAACACATAATTAAAGGACTTAAACTACTACAAGGGGTTAAGATCATGTTACCAATATAGTGGAAGAGAAGCCTTGATCTTCCGATGTGTTCTCCAAACGGGCGGTTGGTGGACACCCTTCTTGATACACGAGCCTCCTTGATATGCAAACTAAAAATCCCAAGATTTTTCCAACTCAAACCCTAAGAATAGAGGCCGAATTTTTCGCCAATTTCTCTCGGTGAATAGTGACGTGAATAGTACCCCATTAGATTTTAGAACTCTCTTTATATAGGAGAGTAATCAATGTCTTCCAAGGATTAAATAATTAAGTAATAATTATCACATTAATCCTTTTCCAAATAAAAGATAAATAAAATGATTATCCCAAACAAATTAGGATAAATCATATTATTATCTAATATTCCATGAATTATCATTTAACAAATAAAAGATAAATCACATGTCAAATAATTATCCAAGAAAACTAATTTCTCTCTAATTAAATGATGATATTGGCCACCTTTTGTCAAAAAAAAGCCCACATAAAATGTCTTTATACAGATTATATTATTTAGCCCAACTAAATAATATACATGCATATCAATTAATTAGCCCAAATGAATTAATTATCAATGAGGCCAAGTAACAAGATTACTAGTCAATTACGTAAGCCACATCGGGACCATGGACTATAACCAAGAAGCTCCCACTAATTAATTATTCATCGAACGTAAAGTACATTAATTATTAATTCCGGGATTACGCCACCATAAACCCAAAATCAACTCTACCGATTATAGATGTATACTTATACTCAACCCATGTAGCTTAATAAAGCGTCCATTGATATAATCACTACATACGGATTAACCTCCATAGACTCGCCCATTCTCGGTGGGAAGTCTCCGTGAACCCGACTTTAATATCTTATCCTTATTTACCATTAACCCCTAATGATCAATTAGTATGCATATCTCACTAGTAGCTAATTAGTCAAATGCGAAACTCCCGGATCGATCACTTTCTTAGGGCTAACAAATAAGGATCTGCTCTACTTCCGCAGAAGGAATGGATTCCATGTCCAGAAAATCGTAACTACTCACTCATCCTGAGATAAATGCCAATGAGAAGTGGCTTGGAACACATATTAAAGTGAACCGTAACTAACACATCAAACACTACCCGGACAAGCAAAGATCCTGTGATCACCTCAGATTAAGGTTGATCCATATATGATCATCTAATGATTTAATAAGATTCCTCGATTACGGAATTATACCGAGAAATACAGATTAAATCGGTCCAAATCTATATGAATGCCATCATATATAAATGCCCCACGTAGGTACCTCTACCGACAAATCCGATAAGACTATCACACCCTAAGTGTGTTCGGACGCATTATTGGTGTTTTAATCAAGAGACCCTAAACTCGATTAAGTTCACCACGGACTAACAGCTTTAAGTATATCACCACTAACTCAATCCTCACGTGTAATCCATACACCGAGTTAAGTGGTTACATACAGATATACTTAGGGTTTGCAAAGAAGTATTACTTTACAAGCACAAAGCAAGTAATAAGGTGAGATAAATTTCATCATTCATTATTAAAAACAATTACACAAATTGTCTTTCGGCACTACACCTAACAATCTCCCACTTGCACTGCACGAAATGACAAGCAACGATTGTTTTAGAGCACACCTTTCTCATCTTATTCACAACACTCTCCCACTTGCTCTAAAAGCGTATGAGACATATCTATCAATGCCGTACCGCTTCAAGCACTCGATCGATCAGTTAGGTTGTCGGCTCGAGACGATCTTTAGGATCGAACGTCGCCGTCCATCTAATCGGTAGGTACTCTCTCTCAATATGCTTTTGACTTCTAAAGTGATCGAGAAGATCCTTCTAAGCTATCTCTTCACGCTTTCACAATGAAGTGATATCGGCTATCGGACACGGAATTACTCCCGCACCATAAAAGGAAATTCTAAGCACTATGAGTAAACACAGAGCCCGAGATCAACTTAATGATCACCCTTAATCGACTACAAGTCGAATCGATTAGATCAACCATATTCAAGTTTGCACCGAATATACAAGAATATGACTCCTCGCTCTCTAAAGATACTTGAGGACGTACTAAACCGCTACTTATTGCTCGAATCCAAGATTCGATTATTATTGACTTGTGATAACCTCGACTTGCCGTTATCCAAGAGAGACTCTATCCCATTTTCTCTTTATCCGGAGATTTAGAGAATCATTCCTGAGAGGTAGGGTAGGACTACTCTCGATGAATGCTGCAACCGTATATGCATAATCAATCTTATTCAATAAGACAGGTGGGATGGCCAATGACTCATTCTCGTGAATTTGACCAAATTAAATTCTTAGAATATAGTCCACTCTCTCATCTAGAGAATCTTGGCGTGTCAGTTTCTGACTTCAGATTACACACTCATGCTGTTTCCAACCGTTTTAGTGTTATCATTTAGGAACAATAATACTACAACTTCACCAATATTGATATCCAGTCTACGAAAGACTTATCAATACTTTGGTCAAGTTCACATATTTTAAAACATGTGACTTTTAAATGACCGAGAGGTTCTCTTAAATCCACAAAGGATATAAGCCATGGCAGGCCTCCTACCAAAGGTTCTTTCTGAATGAATTAAGATATCGTTAGTCTCGCAAAAAAAAAAAAGTCTTGGGGAATCACCCCTATCTTCTCGCTTTGTAACGAATCCGTTATTCATTCTTAGCTAAAACCCTTCGTTCAAAATGAATTCGATTCCGTTGTTCGGCAAGAAAGTCCGAGGGAATCACCCTATTTCTCGCTTTAACGAAAATCTAGCAAGATCGAGTGGTGAGAGAGTTCAAGGTCCGGTTAACTCTCTACTTGTCGTGAATCACCCCTATACCACTCAACTTTGCGTGAAAGTTTAAACTTTCCTATTCATTCGACTCTTTTCCGTGTAGATCCAATTGCTCCTCTGGGCTGAGACACTCGGTGGTTCTACAAGAGGTCAAACAATAACCCTGAGTACCAAAACTCCATTCACGTGGTTAAGGTTTTCAAACCAACCTCTATAATCGTAATCCTATCTGACCCCACCTGAGCCATATGTTATCAATCACCCCAACAGATTATAAAGTCCACAAAATCACAATGGGTCAACGGTTAAACCATACTCCCACTGTGTCTTGGGTGGATTGACATTACGATCTAGTAGTATTTATCGCTGTAATCACCAACAACCGATGTGGTCTCGATTAAATCGGATAGTAACTACCTTTGGGTAACCGTACTCCAGGTTTAAGGTTGTTTACTTATAGATTCTATCAGAAGGCTTGTGACAGTTCAACCGTCACTTTCTGATCTCAAGAATCTTATAATCAACCTTCACTCGTCTCATTAAGATGTTTCACAAACAATCACAATCTGACGTATGCAAAAATTTCGATCCTACCTTTAAGCATTAAATGCTAAATGCCTACATTTATGGAAGTGGTGTAAACCGAATTCACTCCTTATCCATAAACTCACTAGCATCTTCTAGGTAGACTTCTCGGTTTACATAATAATGTGAACCGTTATTTTGCAACTAATTATCTTAATCGAGTTTAGCGTTGTATTGTAGCATATCAATAACTATATAGGGCAAGTCTATGGTTTCTTCCTCGGTGAGAAACATTCCACTAGGAGGCGGGCCGAGCATCACCCCAAGACTATGCGATAGCCTATTTACGAGCATGGAATACTCTATTCTCTGCTAAAATCGTAGACACCTCCTCGTATTCTTTCGATAAACCAACCAAAGGTTTTGAGTAGTTATCGACGTGAATGTCACCACTCAAAATCTCCCACTAGCTTGTATCTCTCACTAGACCCCCGAAGGTCATGGTGAACAAGCTATGTTACCCTTCAAAACTATTACCCTTTCCCGATTGAAAAGAAACTTAGTCATTGTTCCTTTGAGATAGTGTTCCAATGACGGGAGATAGAATCACCCTTAGCCACCAAAGGAGGTCTTGTCTCTAGGATATATGCACTAATTAATAGATATTGAAAGGTCGTTTATCTTAATACGGAAACCTTTTACCTTTAATAGTTTTAGATGTGTTACACGTACTTATTCAATTTGTTCTAAGTGGTTCTCGACTTTATCAAACAAAAGTCCGAGTCTCGGATTCGCATACTACAAATGTCATATTCACTTTCTATGTGGCAACAATATATCGAGTTGAAAGTGAATCCAATTGTTTCAACGAATCTGTAAACAGAAAAAATAAATTTTTCTGTGATATTCAAGGATAGAATCCGAAATTCATTTCCTTATATCACTCCCACTATTCTAGTAAAATTATCGCCCGTTGTTACTTTATTAATGCACGACTTTATTGTTCTTCCAAAGAACTAAGCCACTGAGTCAAGTTACTCGGTTAAGAAAGTCGCTAAGATTCATTGGTTAGTGATCCAAATCACTTTCCTTATCCTATACTTTCTTTAATTAATGTTTCGGTTTAGCCTCAAAACTTTAGTTAAGATGATTAACACTTATAGACATTCTTTCCCATTCTTAACTTTCCTTAAAAGGGAATAGTCTTGAACTAGCAGTTCGTTTGAGTAGACACTACTACTCGTAACCGCGTGGGATGTCTAATGAAAGTGTTACCCAGTGGGATCGATTTTCTAATAAATCGAAAGAACATAGTATAAAAGCTCCCACTAGTTTATCGGTTCCAAATCTCGCCTAACTAATGACACTTTAATTTATGATTCTCCGATTTTTCTATCGTAAAATTTCTCGTGTAGACACTACACAATTCACTGAAGAATTTTATCGTCCCAATCATCTTTCAAACTAACTACGGTTGTCTATCGCTTACAAGCACGAGTGACAAGCAAAGAGCATGCCTATTTACGCCACTTAAGTTTTGAAGGCTTCAAGAGAAATATCTCTTCCGAAAATTAATCGTATGTGAGATTAATAAATACAACGCTCCAGATTATTTACCACTTTTTAACGATGTCATTACTAGTCAATTTTACACTAGCGATCTAAAGACCTTGTAGAGATATATATATTAAAGTTGTAAATAAAATTTGACAGAAAAATAAATCCAAATCATACACTACTAAAATTTTAGGAACATAAACTAAGTACTTATAGTCTATCCTACCGCTCCAAGGATTTAATCTAATGCCTCAAAGCCGCCTTAGGGTAGGTCAAAGAGGTTTCGATTAATATTGAAGATCGATTGAGAATCGAACATCTCATTTGTGATCGTCAATCTCCTTTCCTTTTTCACCAAGGTACTACCAAAAATACCTTTTATGAGTGTGACCTCATCATCTCAGATTTTTAGGTAGACCCCAGAGTGTGCCGCTTTAGGGTCGGTCGGTGACCCGACAGTACCCAAAATCCTATCCTTTCGGAGACCAAGCCTTGAATTTTGATAGCGGTGAAGGCCTTCCTTAGGGGGCCGAAATCAAAGCCGGCACGAGGCGTCACCATTCTCTCACATTGCTTGTGTCAACAGTAGAGGCCGTGGGGTCGGCCGTCGCCTCTCCGCTCCCACTCAATATTTTGAAAAAGTGGTGGGTTTCTTGATCACGTTTTTGGACTTGATGTTTCATTAAGGAACAATAAATCATAGGCCCGAATGTTGTCGGTTATGTGGGCTAGCCCACCCGACCTATTCGTTAGAACATATGTGGCCGTCCGGACGGGTCAAGGCTAGAGAGAGCTCCGTTGAGCCGTAGTAGCTCTTCGGATGACTCGGTATTGCGGACCCGCAAACGCCACACGTGGAGGTGAAGTCGATTGAGCCGTAGCTACCGCTGACTACCCAACCGTGGTTAAACCACTTTCAACCTGTTTGCCCGTGATTATCCAATCCTTAAACATCAAACATTCACGTAGACACTACGGAACAAAAACGTAATCTCGTCTTGGGTAAGGTGGAATTCACCAAGAATCCAACACCTTAACCACGAGGTTTCGGATTTTACTCCTTATGCTTTCGCAGAGTGGGATTCACCGAGAATCCATCACCCAACCTCGACGATTGAAAAAAAAACCCGTGTTCCTCGGTTTTTACCCTAATTAGTTTCTAATTAATATCAAACAATTAATTAAAACTAATCGTGTGTTTTATACATGCCTAACTAATTCCTCGAATTAATTTCTACATGTATGCATATGGAGTGGAATTCATGATATGATGCATGTCATGGCAATTTTCCGGTTCTACTCATACAATCTACACATGTATACTAGTGCGGAAAATAAACACCGAGATGGGCCGCTTGCGACTTCGTGACTAATCTACTCGAAAATAAATTAAAACCCTAATCTGCAAATGTTAAGAATCTTCGACGATCGGAATATCAAACGAACTCGGATCGGGACGAAACTTTCCAGATCTGATCTTCATTCTTCGGACTTGAAGATGGACGGTCGGATTGGAGCTTTGACTTGTCAATATTCCTCGAGTGAGCCGTCCAACTTGCTGCTGAAACAGACTCTTATAGCAGCGCATCATTTACTTCCGAGGGCGATCGGGATCAAGATGAATCCCGATCGTCCTGAAAATTTTATCTCACGTCCAAAACTCCATGATTATCGATCTGACCGGTCGGATTTTAATTTGAACGGTCCAATTGTTCCCAGAAAATCGAAGAAGTCACAGTTAGGGTTTCTGTGAATCCTGCGTTTTTCTGTTACAGCAGCCACTTCGCAGCAACGAACGGAAACCCAAACGGACTCTGATCGATACCAAAATTTGTGGGATTGTTCATCAACTTCCAATATTGATTCTGACCGAGGGATCTTCGTTTTAACGGCTCAAACAACGGAAAAATGAAAAGACTAAACAGCTAATGTACAGATCTATTTTCCTGAAATTAAAATTGCAATAATACATGAATTACATAATTTCCTATACTCATATGAACGAATTTTCATCGTTTATATGAGTTTATAATAGATCTAACGGGAAAACGGTGCCAACCCCAATCCATCTCTTCAACCATAGCAATTTAAAAATTATTAATACATAATAATAAGTAAAATATCACCTACATGCAATTCCACTCCTTTAAATCGTTTAATTATGATTATGACTATATAAATCGTGGAACCTGGCTCGATACCACATGAAGGATGCAGTTTCTTAGATCTAAACGAATTAGATCTACGCACAAATGGATGGATCACGATTTATATATCAAAACACATAATTAAAGGACTTAAACTACTACAAGGGGGGTTAAGATCATGTTACCAATATAGGGAAGAGAAGCCTTGATCTTCCGATGTGTTCTCCAAACAGCAATTGGTGGACACCCTTCTTGATACACGAGCCTCCTTGATATGCAAACTTAAAAATCCCAAGATTTTTCCAACTCAACCCTAAGAATAGAGGCCGAAATTTTTCGGCCAATTTCTCTCGGTGAATAGTGACGTGAATAGTACCCCCCATTAGACTTGAGAGAACTCTCTTTATATAGGAGAGTAATCAATGTCCTCCAAGGATTAAATAATTAAGTAATAATTATCACATTAATCCTTTTCCAAATAAAAGATAAATAAAATGATTATCCCAAACAAATTAGGATAAATCATATTATTATCTAATATTCCATGAATTATCATTTAACAAATAAAAGATAAATCACATGTCAAATAATTATCCAAGAAAACTAATTTCTCTCTAATTAAATGATGATATTGGCGCCACCTTTTAGGGTCAAAAGCCCACATAAAATGTCTTTTATGTGTATTATATTATTTAACCCAACTAAATAATATACATGCATATCAATTAATTAGCCAAATGATTAATTATCACTGAGGCCCAAGTAACAAGATTACTAGTCCGAATTACGTAAGCCACATCGGGGACCACGGACTATAACCAAGTGCTCCAATAATTAATTATTCATCGAACGTAAAGTACATTAATTATTAATTCCGGGATTACGCCACCATAAACCCGAAATCTGAACTCTACCGATTATAGATGTATACTTATACTCAACCCATGCAGCGAATAAGCGTCCATTGATATAATCACTACATACGGATTAACCTCTCCATAGATCGTCCATTACGAAAGGGAAGTCTCCGTGAACCCGACTCGAATATCTTATCCTTATTTACCATTAACCCCTAATGATCAATTAGTATGCATATCCGACTAGTAGCTAATTAGTCAAATGCGAAACTCCCGGGATCGATCACTTTCTTAGGGCTAACAAATAAGGGGATCGTCTCTCTACTTCCCGCAGGAAGGAATGGATTCCATGTCTGTGAAAATCGAACTACTCACTCATCCTGAGAGATAGTGCCAATGAGAAGTGGCTTGGAACACATATTAAAGTGAACCGTAACTAACACATCAAACACTACCCCGGGACAAGCAAAGATCCCATGATCACCTCGGGATTAAGGTTGATCCATATATGATCATCTAATGATTTAATAAGATTCCTCGATTACGGAATTATACCGAGAAATACAGATTAAATCGGTCCAAATCTATATGAATGCCATCATATATAAATGCCCCACGTAGTACCCTCTACCGACAAATCCGGATAAGACTATCACACCCTAAGGTGTTCTGGGCGCATTATTGGTGTTTTAATCAAGAGACCCTAAACTCGATTAAGTTCACCACGGACTATCAGCTTTAAGTATATCACCACTAACTCAATCCTCACGTGTAATCCATACAATCGAGTTAAGTGGTTACATACTGATATACTTAGGGTTTGCAAAGAGTGTATTACTTTACAAGCACAAAGCAAGTAATAAGGTGAGATAAATTCTGTCATTCATTATTAAAAACAATTACACAAATTGTCTTTCGGGCACTACACCTAACACATACACTACTGAGTATCTAATATTTGATATCATATTTAACAACAAGTAATAAGGCTTAATTTTTGATATAACTCCGCTGCACAAATTCAGTAAACTCAACAGTTAGCAGACTACTTAAGTATCAGCAGGCTGCTGAAGTTGCTGAGTTTGTTAACTCCAAAAGTTTTAAGTGTTAAGTTTATTCACCCCCCCTCTAAACTTAACCAAATCCTTTTCAAGGGACCAACAATTGGTATCGGAGCAAGTTTACGCTTCGCTCAAATAATCCTACTTAGTGTGCTTGTGAAAATACTTCGAAAACTTTTTCAAGTTACTGATTTTCAAAGCTTTGCACATGGATAACAACCAGTATGCTAGAACAATGTTGATGTGTTCTTTAGATCGTTTTGATGAGTATAAACGTCAGATACAGCTTATCTAGCCGCAACACATGACGAAATGATGGATGTCTTCGACGGATGGACCACTTTGAAATTACCAAGTCAAGAATAAAGGTGAGAGATGAGACACAAGACATTCCAAAACCAAAAGGGAATGGATCAAAGATACAAAAAGAGCAAATCTCAACAATATTGCTATTGATATCATATACAGAACTTTGGATAGCAATATTTATATGAAGGTGAAGGATTGCAAGACTGCAAAGGAACTTTGGGATAAGTTGCAATTAATCTGTGAAGGCACTGATGCAATCAAAAAGAACAAGATCAATGTAGCAAAGAAGAAGTTCCAGGAGTTCAAGATGAAACCAAATGAAACCATTGAACAAATGAAATCCAGATTCAATGCAATCATGGATGAACTCACCCTACTGACTGTGAAGTACTCACAAGAAGAAATCAACTCAAAAATCTTGGAAGCATTACCTGCAAAAGAAGTTTGGGAGATGAATGTGACTGCCATAGAAGAAATGAGGAGTTTGCATGAAGAAGACACCTTCAAATTGTTTTTAGATCTTAAGGCCTATGAATTTAGCAAAAAGCTTGTGCCTGAGACTGAAAAAGAAGAGCCAAAGACCACTGCATTGGCTGCTTCACATCAAGAAGAGACATCAGGAGCTCAAGACGATCTACTGGATGAGATGCAAGAGCAGATTGCCCTACTGAGCAAGAAAATCAGAATGATGAAAACTGGAAAGGGTTCTCCAAGGAATTTCACAAAGAAATTCAGTGAAAAGAAGAAGGATGAATCAAAGAAATATAATGATTACTTGTGCTCTCATTGCAAGAAGCCAGGACACTTCAAACCTGATTGTCCTGAATTAAAACAGAAAAAGGATCCTGATTATCTTTGCTTTAATTGCAAGAAGCCTGGACATTTCAGACCTGATTGTCCAGACCTACTGAAGACCAAAAGTCAACAAAGAAGACATGGCAAGAAGGCTATGGTTGCTGAAGATGAGATATGAAGTAGAATCAGAAAAGGGAAATGAATCTGATGATACTGCACTTGTTGCTGATATGGAAGATTATGCTTTAATGGCAAATATGGATGAAACAGAGGAGGTATACAATTTTGTATCTATCAATACTCCTGCTGGAAGTGATTGTGAATCAACCTGTGGTTCAAATCCAAAAAATTCTGACAATGAAGAAACTTTGGATGCCATCCTTAATCAACTGAGGATAATACAATCTGGTTATGAGATTGTGAAGGTTGAAAAGAAGTACTTCAATCGAAGTTGAAAGATTAAATCTTTGAGTTAAGAATTCTCAAAGGAAAGGAAAAAGAAGTTAGACAAAATCAACATGAGCCTGCTATACATTCAATAGTCGCTTTGAGTTCGCTAAACCATCTTGTTCCTCCACTGCATTCAAATCTGGAAAGCCTTATGGTGATAGAACAGGGCTTGGATTTGGAACTCAACAATCAATAAGAGTGGATCCAGTAAGGTCATTGAACTAGTACCGAGGTGGTCCTAAGTTTGTGCTCGCACAAGATCCAACTCCCAAAAGGGTTGCCGAGGCAAGAAAGCCTCATCGAGAAAGCTTCAAGGAAGCAAAATCAGAAGTCAAAGAAGTCAATAGCTCCTAATAAAAAGAATAAATCTAAAAATTGGACTGCTGTGCCTTCTAGACTTGCTGATAGAAGACCTGCTACCAAGTCTGCTGGACCACGAAAAGGGAAAACCATAAATATTCCAAGAATAAGAATCCTAAATCCAAAAATGTCAATCATTCAAGGGATACTTATCTCAGGGGGAAAGGTAGATTGTTCCCTACTGATGATGATTGGAATATTCCTGCACCTACTTCTAGAAACAACAGAAATAACCATGCTTCTGTGGTAAAACCTAAGCAATGGAATCGTGAGAGGGCTCAAAGAGAGGACTTATACAAGGCCTCAAAGCAGGACCTCAGCAGACTCCATATTACAGGGCTGTTGCTAACAGAAAGCAAACCTATGGTTATCCTAGTGCTTCTAACAAAAGAAATCACTTTAAACAACATTATATTCCAAAAGGCCAGAAAGCATATGTGAATCCTACACAACAAATTGTTAGACCTTATGGATGTGTAGAATACATGTATGAACCAATGTATGATACCTTTCAAAGTAGACCTTATGGAAACTTGCCAAGGTCATGCTTACCATCGACCATTATGGACCCAAAACAGTTTTGGGTACCTAAAATGCATTAACTTTGTTTTGTAGGTGTCCAGTATTTTGACAAAGGATGTTCCGGATATATGACAAAGAATAAGCATTGTTTGTCAAGTTTTGTGGCAAAGGATGGTCCAAGAGTGAATTTTGGCAACAAGAACACACCAGGGATACACAAGAGGATATGGCACACTTGTGAGAAATGGATTAACAATCGTGAATGTTGCATATGTGGAAGGACCGACTACAACCTCACGAGCAATCGGACAATTTTGTGACATGGGATACAAGGTCACTTTTGACAAAAACACTTGTACTGTCATTAGTGAGTGAGGTGATCAAGTTGTGTTGGTTGGAAGAAGACAACAAAACATGTATGTTGTGGATTGGTCTCACTCATTTGTTCGAGAAACATGCTTGATTGTGCATACCAAGTCGAACTTAATTGGTTATGGCATAAGAAGTTGAATCATCTAAACTTTGATGATATCAATCGATTGGTGAAGAAAAACGGTGATTGGTTTACACGAGATCACATTCAAGAAGGATGCTATATGTGATGCATGTCGCCAAAGGTAAATGAGACAAAATCAAGCTTCAAATCAAAGACTAAGCAATCAACTAAAAGAGTTTTGGAGTTGATGCACATGGATCTATTTGGACCAGTAACACCAACAAGTGTAACAGAAAGAAATACACCTTAGTGGTTGTGGATGATTATTCAAGATACACTTGCGTAATATTCATGAACAAGAAAAGTGAAACACTTCAAAAGATGCCTGAACTTTTGAAGAGATTACAGAATGAGAAAAGTTTGACAGTAGTGAAGATAAGATCAGACAAGGGTACTGAATTTCTCAATAAAGTTATAAGAGAATATTGTGAATAAAATGGTGTACTACATCAACTTGTTGCTTTCTTTGGTACACCCTCGAAAAAATGGGTTTCTTTGAAGAAAGAAACAGAACATTAAAAGAAGCGGAAGAACTATGATTTGTGAAGCATTGCTACTGAAAAGATATTGAATCAAGCAAATCAATACAAGATGCTATACACAAAACAGAACATCATGAACAAGAAGTTGTCAAGACACCTTATGAGATTTGGAATGGAAGAAAACCTAATATATCCTATTTCCATCCATTTGGAAGCAAGTGTTTTATCTTGAATCATAAGGAACAATTGAAAACATTCCAACCAAAATCGATGAAGGAATTTTCTTGGGATATTCTTCATCGACAAGGCATTCAGTGGTAATCGAATAAAAGGACAATCAAACATGAAGAAACAAGACATGTTGTATTTGATGAACCTAAGTTCACTTTGGAATGGAAGATGAAGCTTGAACCTGCGAGAATCAACAAGTCACCGATCCGAATGTGTTGAAGTTTTGGAAAGATTCAATGACTTGAAGGTTTCGATTCGCCTCTTTGAACACCCCTGCCGGTAACACTACTTGATGCAACAATCGAGGCGCTTCATGGATCTGCCGAACCCCTGTTGAAGAAACAAAGAGACCTACTTGAAGATGATGTTCCGGAGAATCAATTTAACCGAAATCCACAATGGTTAAGGGATCACCTGCTTGAGCAAGTCATTGGCAACATACAACAAGGTGTGAGGACTAGAAGACGCTTAGAAGCAATGTTTACTTGTTTTCTATCTCAAATGGAACCTAAAGTTGTTGAAGAAGTAATATCGATCCAGTTGGATAATTGCTATGCAAGAAGAATTGAATGAATTTGAAAGAAATCAAGTTTGGACACTAGTGGAAAGGCCTAATCATGCAAATATAATTGGTACAAAATGGGTATACGAAAAAAAACTTGATGAATCTGGTACCATTGTAAGGAATAAGGCCGGACTAGTAGCAAAAGGATATTCTCAAGCGTAAGAATAGATTTTGATGAGACATATGCCCTCGTTGCAAGATTGGAAGCTATCAGATTATTCCTGGCACATCTTTGCTTATAAAAACTTCAAAGTATATCGATGGATGTCAAAAGTGCATTCTTGAATGGCATTCTGGAAGAGAAGGTGTATGTTTAGCAACCTCCTGGATTTGAAGTTAAAGATCAAGAAGATAAAGTGTACAGTCTCAACAAAGCACTTTATGGTTTGAAACAAGCACCAAGAGCCTGGTATGAGACTCTATCTCAATTCTTGGTGGACAATGGTTTTACAAAAGGCACCATTGATAAGACTCTTTTCAGAATCAATGAAGGAAACATCACCTGCTGGTACAAATTTATGTTGATGACATAATTTTTGGTTCTGAAAATGAATTGCTATGTGAGAAGTTTACAAATCTAATGAAGAGTAAATTCCAAATGAGTATGATGGGAGAAATTAACTACTTTTTGGGATTGCAAGTCAAACAGATGAAAGATGGAATCTTCATTCATCAAACCAAGTATACCAAGGAGTTACTGAAGAAATTTGATATGGAAAACAGCACCAAGATATCAACTCCTATGAGTACAAACATTAGATTGGATGAAGATAAAGAAGGAAAAGATGTTGATCAGACTTTATACAGAAGGATGATAGGCAGTCTGCTGTACCTTACTGCCAGCAGACCTGATATATCCTTTGATGTAGGTGTTTGTGCAAGATTTCAATCAAAACCTAAAGAAATTCATCTAGGTGCAGTCAAAAGAGTTCTCAAGTATCTAAAAGAGACTTTGGGAGTAGGGATATGATATTCAAAAGATGGAAGTTTCAAGGTTATATCCTACTCAGATTCAGATTATGCTATAGAAAAAGCACCACAGGAACCTGTCAGTTAATGGGAAATAGACCGGTTTCCTAGTTTAGCAAGAAACAGAATTTTATATCAACTTCTACTGCTGAAGCTGAATATATTGCTGCTGGAAGTTGCTGTGCACAAATACTGTGGTTAAGAAAACAATTAAAGGATTATGGAATTGAAGAAAGAGAAATTCCTATAATGTGTGACAACACAAGTGCAATTGCAATCACAGAAAATCCTGTTTTGCACTCAAGAACCAAGCATATTGATGTGAGACATCACTTCATAAGATATCATGTTGAAAAGAAAGATGTGGTGGTTCTTTATATCCCTACTGAAGATCAACTTGCTGATATTTTCACCAAACCACTGGATAGTGAATGATTTGCTAAACTAAGGACTGAACTTGGAATTATAAAAGTTGACTGATATAATCTTAATCAACAGTGTACTGGAATTCACCAAGGGGATTAGTCTTTGCTATGTTGGGTGAGCTCACTTAGCAAATTAGTCATTGGTATCAACAATTCCATGTACTTATGTTTGGACAATTGAGCAAATAAAGTTCCCAAGGGGATTGGTATTTGTCATGTTGGGTGAGCTCACTTGACAGATCAATCATTGGTATTAAACTTCATCTTGTATTATCAATTGGACAAAGACAAAAGGATTTAAGCATCGCCAGAATATTTCACAAGAGTCACCGAGACTTTCTCGTCGGCCAAGTTCAGCGAGCCAAGTCTCTCATGACACAAGGTCAGCCAAGGAAACGTTACGCATCAAACTTACAAAAGTCAAAAAGCAAATGGCGGGATATTTATTCTATCCTTATAACCGTAGTTACACGATCTGACGGTTACAAAACGTTATGGAAAAGTAATGGGCCACGTGTCAAGACAGTATTCACTCAGATTTAATCGTGGTTAATACCACTGTACGTGCTCTGATAGTTACAACTACATCTATCTATATATACAGACCTATACACAGAGACTACTTTCAAAAACTCAGATTGATTTTCTCTGCATATACACTGTGTGAACACAGATTTGAGAGCTATCTTCTTCATCTTTTTCTTACAACAATGGCAAAGAAGGATGAGGTTCATATTGGAACCAGTCAGAGTGTAAGAGCATATGTTACTGACTGTAACTCCACTGAGTTAGCCATTAATATTGGACGAAGAATCAGACGGTTTGTTGGGCTAGAAGGTGTTATAAACAGAAGATTGGAACGAATCTCTTATGTCAATGTGTTGGAATTTTGGAGAAACATTGTCATACATGAAGGTAGAGAGGCCTTCACCACAACTGTTAATGGAAGAGAGATTGAAATATCTTCAGACACTCTTTGAGAGAGTATTTAAATTTGCACTGAAACAATGCACCCACCAATCCGAAGCAATGAATCTACCAAGAATGAGGTTTGTGGATTCAATAAAGACAGATGATACAATTGCTTCAAATCCGGGCATTAGTGTGAAGTATATTGGTTATGAGTACAACCTGTTGAGCAAATTGATTGCCAAAACCATTTTGGGATTTATTGGAAGCCTAGATACACATGCTGACCAAAAATAGACTCGCCGATTATCATCTGTAGAAGCATGAAGTTTGATTAAATTGGGCTGGATTCTTCATACACTACATGAAGAAAGTGTGTATTGAAGATAGAGATGGTACAAGGAAGTCCAAGGTCAAGCCTTTAGGTCTAATAATTCAAACCATGCTGAATCATTTTCAGATACCTGATGTTTTATCTAAAAAGATTAACAAATCCAGATTCAAGCCAGAATTTGCTACTCCTATCCTTGGTCTGGATGATGATGAAGATGTAGATGATGAGGCTACTGAAAGTGATGGTGATGGTGGAGATGATGATGCTGGTGGTGAGCAGGTTAAGAAAGTCATAAACCCGCTTTGCACTAAGAAGAATCTTGAAAGAGAAAGGTCTGTGACACAAGAAAAATTATAGAATTTCTAAAGCCTAGAAAGACAAGAAAGCAAACAAAGCAGAGATCACCGAGTCTGCACGGAGGTTCATGAGAAATTGAGGTTACTTGACCTCTTTGTTGCAAAAGCGTAAGTCCATTCTTTGAAGTTGTGAAGAGCAACAGAAAGAAGCCAATAAGAAGAGGAAAGCTGTTGAGATTGAAGCTGAACAACTATCCAAAAGAATGAAAGAGATTGCCAAAAAGAAGAAACATGGCAGAGGGAAACAATTGAAAACTTTGGAGGCTCAAAGTCAACAAAAAGAAGAAGAAGTAGGAGAGGCTATTGAGGCTGAGCCCTTAACAATTATCAAGCCTACTAAGGATGTAGAGGTTGTTATTGAGCAACTCTTTGGAATCACAAAGATTCACTAAACGAGCTCTCTTGTTGAAGGCTGCTAATCCTCCCTACAAAAGCTGCTGAGCCTACTGAAACTGCACAAGTTGTTGTTGAGCAACTTGTAGAAGAACCACTGCGAACTACTGAGTCTACACCTGCTGTGGAAGTGGAAATGTTGGTACAAGACCCTGCAAGTCCTGTAATAGTTCAGGGGGAAGAGCAATCTGTTGCTAACCTTGCTGATGAGCATAAAAGTCAGGGGAAACCAAGTGTAGTACAGATGGAGGTAGTAGGGACTAACATACAACCCGAGCAACCTACTGACCTAGAAGCATCTGTGAAGAAACTCTAAATTTACTTGTTGAGACCTTTGGAGGTCAGCAAGGTCCTGAAATAGCTCCCAGAAAGCCAACCATGCCATTTGAGATGAAGGAGAAGAAGAAAAAGGAAGGATTTGTTGATCCTAAACTCCTACTGGTTGCAAACTACTTTCAATGGAAGTTTGGATTCTATAAGAGACAAAAGCCAGCTGCAAAACCAATGACAGATTTTGAAGAATGAGCTTTTGAGAAGTTGAGAGTGAAAAATTTGCTAGATCTGATTGATACCTCTTTATTACAATCAAGACTGATGGATCTGTTTGATGAACAACATTAGGAAGAGGGTATCAAGTTCAGAGACCCAAGAGATGAATCAGACAATGATGATTCATCATCTGATTCTGGTTATGACTTCCCCTCTGGTCCAGGAGGAAGCAGTTGGACTGCTTTATTGAATGAACAAAGTATGCAACAGTCCACTGATGCTAGTAGGTCTGTTGAGGGCCAGCAGACTGAACAAATGGATGAGGATGTGGAAAATCTCACCATGGATGATCTGGAGGCACAAATCAATGAGGGAATATCTATGGGTGCAAACAGGATGGTTGGTGAGATAGACACCTTATTTGTTGAAGAACCTACTGAGCATGTTGATGATCAGCAGACTGTGGATTCAGATGAAGAAAGGATCACTGATCTTAGTGAGCCTGATGTCAGTTCAGAGGATTCAATTCAATATCAAGACTGGATTGACACTGAGGACACTCTAACCAAGGCTGCAAACTTTCTAAGAAGGATTTCTGACCTTAGGGAATTTCAGAAAGAGAATATGGATGTATTCCCAGTACAGGTTGTTGTGGCACAAACAGCACCTGAACAAAGATTGGAAAATGTGTTACATATTGCTGAGGTACAAACAGCATCTGGACAAAGGTTGGACCAGGAGGTACAGGTTGCTGAGGTACAAACAACACCTGGACATAGGTTGGAACTATCTATGGGTTTGGAGGAAACCCCTGTTGTTATTGTTGAACAGGCTGCTGTAGTGGAGCCTACTGGAGATAAGACCACTGTAGGGAAAGATGGTCAGCAAACTGCTGTTATTGATGAGGATGAGCATCTGCTGGACTATGACTACAGTGATGAGGAGTTTCAAGTGCCTGAGGAAGAAGTTATTGATGATGAACCTCAACAGGCATTTGTACCAGTTTTTGAAGAGCCTGCTCTTGATCCCATTCTGGAAGAATTCCAAGGACCTGACCCTGCTGGAAGGGATATGAGCTATGCTTTGGTTATCAGCAGACATAGGCAACAATACAATGTAGAAGAGCTTGCTCATTGAGGGTGATGGAGGAGGATCAGGCCGGTATGGTACCAAAGACATGTTTTGGATGAGTTGAGGACTGTCACAAATGACATTGCAAATTTAAGAACTCAACTTGACAGGCAAGAGCAGAGATTTGAAGACTTAATGAATTTAGTGGAGAATAGAGGAAGAACTACTGAGACTGTTGCTTCCAATATTACATCCACCCAGTATGCTCTTGCTGACCTTGCTCAAGATGTGAATGGAATTAAGTAAGTAAATACACTGAAGGACAAGTTTCGAAAGAACAATTTACATCCATTCATCAGAAACTTGACAAGCTTGCCGAGACACCTAAGCCTACTTGTGGTCGAATCTACTTGAACACCGCAACTGCTTGTTATCTTTGGATCCTAAAATCACCGAGAGGATAACTCTCTTGGAGCAAACATTGCAAGGAAGGATCACGCTTGTTGACACTAGGGATCAAATTATGGAGGTCAATCGAACAACCTTGTGCTCACATAGGAGAGTGTACATGGCCTGCTGTCCCGTTTTGTTGATGATGTCAATAAGGGGGAAGAGAGCCAAACAGCAATAGCAAAAGAGGCTGCCAGAATCTTTGCTAAGAAAAGATGGGAAGATGATACTAATGCTTTTAGGGAGCCTGCACCTGGCAGACTTACACTCACTGATGATCTTCTCAAAGAATATAAAAAGGTTTACTATAATAAGAGGAGACCCTATCATGAAAAAGGTTTTCATGAAGGTTTAAACTCCTTTTTGGGCTTAAAGTTTTGGGAAGCAAGGGTTAAAGCAATGAGAGCTTCACACAGAGGTGGAAGAGGTGGTAGAGGTGGAAGAAGTTTACCTACTACCAATGCAAAGGAGTCACTTAATGAGTTTAAAGAAGTATACATGCGTTTAGGCTTTAGAGTACATCAGATCAACCTTACTCTACCTGAAGCATGGCATTGGGGGAAATAAGTGAATCCTCATATTGATTTCTCTCTGATTGAAAATGAATGGATGAGAGAAATGATCAGAGAGATAAGAGCCTATCAAGAGCAAGCAGAAAATGCAAGGGAAGAAAGAGAAAGAAGATTGTAGATCAGCATACTTTATCTGCATTATCTTTTGTTGTATCTAGACTGTAATACCTTTGAACAACTGATTATAATGAAAATTGACTGAGTTTGTTCTGTTTTTGTTTTTAATCTTTTTGGTTTGCTGTTAGGAGGGTATTGGCATCATCACCAAAAATGGGGAAATTGTTAGACTTATTTTTAAGTTTTAGTGATGAGTGCCAGACTAGCTGTTATAGAGCAAAGGCAAAAAGATGTCTAGATCAAATGTATAGGTTTATTAGAAAATGCAAAAAATGATTTACCAATCTGATGATGTCGAAAAAGTCATCTCATTTTATCGGCGGATTTGTGGTGGATATCTGGCTATTATGTGTATAAAAGTGGTGGTCCTCGGTGGCGAAAGTGGTGGTGCTCAAGAACAAGATGAAGATCTTTCAGAGCAAGATGGGGGAGTGTTTGGTGTTTTGTGTTTTATGAGCTGAGCCTGAAGAGGCTGCCTACGTACCCTTAGTAAGGGATTAAGTCATGCGTAGTTCTGGAAGTGAAGTTCTCCCCCTTTTGTAATGAAGGTGATGTTGTTATTTATAGAGGTGATGGGCCACCGTTTCCAAGTCAAGAGTAGTAGATAGCTCGAGAGCCGCCGGGCGGGCGAATCCGGAGTCGGCGGGACCCGAAGCCTTTGGCGGACCTGAAGCCTTTGACGGCTCCGAATAAGGATCCGTGGGCCGAATTACAATTTAGGCATATCAATGGCCCCATACTCCGTGCCTTAAGAATTCTCTAGAAATTTTAGGTAGGGAGTAAGCCTGCTCACGGATCTGTTGCCCTGAAATACAGTGATGGCCCGCTATTGGCGGATCACCTGTTAGCTTTGCCTAAATGTCATACTCAGAGTAGGTCTTTTCGTTGCTTGTGTATTGTTGATCTACTTCGCCTCTTGTGGCTTGTGTCATGAATTACTCTGCTTTTTGTAGATTTTGTGTCGTGAATCGACTTAGCCTTTGGTCTTGTAGAAGGCTCGCTCGAAGGCGAGTTCCAAATATGAAGTCGGTCTTATAAAGTGCTCGCTTGAAGGTGAGTTCCAAATATGATACCGAGCTTAGGTCGGTTTTATAAAATGCACGCTCAAAGGCGAGTTCCAAATATGATGCCGAGCTTAGGTCGGTCTTATAAAATGCTCGCTCGAAGGCGAGTTCCAAATTTTATGCCGAGCTTAGGTCGGCCTTGTCTTCATATGGTTTGGCTTATTTGGGCTCTTAGCCTCTAGCCGATTTGAAGTTATAATTGGGCGGATAGCCTTAACTTCGTGTGATTTGGCATTTCAGGATCTTTGGTCCCTAGCCGGTTCGAAGTTGTAAATGGGCGGATAGCCTTAGCTTCATAAGATTTGGCTTCTTGGGCCTTTGGCCTCGACCCGATTCGAAGCTATAAGTGGGCGGATAGCCTTAGCTTCATATGATTTGGCATTTTAGGATCTTTGGTCCCTAGCCGGTTCGAAGCTATAAATGGGCGGATAACCTTAGCTTCTTAAGATTTGGCTTATTGGGCCTTTGAACTCGAGCCGATTCGAATCTGTAAATGGGCGGATAGCCTTAGCTTCATATGATTTGGCATTTTAGGATCTTTGGTCCCTAGCTGGTTCGAAGCTGTAAATGGGCGGATAGCCTTAGCTTCATAAGTTTTGGCTTCTTGGGCCTTTGGCCTCGAGCCGATTCGAAGCTGTAACTGGGCAGATAGCCTTAGCTTCATATGATTTGGCATTTCAGGATCTTTCGTCCCTAGCCGGTCGGAGGTCGTATGGGGCAGATAGCCTTGACCTTTTGTGGGCTATGGCGGGCGGAGAGCCTTAAGCCTTTTGGAGGTCATATTGGGCGCGTAGCCTTGACCTTTTTTGGGCTATGACGGGTGGAGAGCCTTAAGCCTTTTGGAGGTCGTATTGGGCGCATTGCCTTGACCTTTTTTGGGCTATGACGGGCGGAGAGCCTTAAGCCTTTTGGAGCCGTGCTTTTAAGCGGACGGACTTGTTGGTGAAGAGAAATTCCATTTCGACGACGAGTTGATTTCTGGTGCGTTCCGAAAATTAGAAGGCTCGTCCCGCCATTTTTGGTAGGGAGAGTTCCAAAAGTAAGATACCATAATCATTGAAGTTGTCGAAATAAAACCCGTTGAGAGCATGTATTTTGAGAGCTCGTAAATTGGGAAGCTTGAGAACTCGTAATTCGGGGAGCTTGAGAGCTCGTTTTGGGGTACTCATTTCGGCAGCCCCATTTTATGCCTGGTGAATCTGTGATGAACATGGTGGTCACGATAGTGACCTTTACTCTTTTGATCGTAACTTTAACTTTTGGCCGCTCTTCAGCCTTTGAATGCATATTTGCTTTGTTTCTTCCAATGATTTTTCCAAGTGCTTTTGAGTTTGTATCTTCATTTTTGCTCAAAATATTCCCCCTTTTTCGAGTCCGTTATTTGGGTCCGACGTATCCGTACACGTAGATATATATATATGGCCCCCCTTGTTTTTGGTGAGGTCGAGGAAATTAAAGCATCGAACTTGCTAAAAATAATTGAGCTAAAAGCCTTACTTGTTTCTGTTGAGCTCGATGACTGAGTCGAAAAAATTTCAATGCGCGACCCCCTTGTTTCAAGCAAGGTCGTTGTGGGTTTGGTTGAAATAAATGTAGAATTCGTGTTATTCCCGTCTGTTTGAAAATTTCCACCCCCGGCCCCCTTGTTTCAAGTAAGATCGGAGCTATGACGTAACGAGCTTGTTGGAAACAAGTTCTGAATCCAAAGTATTAGTTCGAAAATTCCGACATGCGGCCCCCTTGCTTTTGGCGAGGTTGAGATCTCGAGTAACTTGTCTGAAACAAATGTTGAGGTCGATATCCAAGGCTATAACACTGGGCTTAGAGCTTGCCAAGCTGAGGGTCGGGCTTAGAGCATGCCGAGCTGAAGGTCGGGCTTAGAGCTTGCCGATCTAAAATTATCCGGTGCAATTAATTCTGGAGGGCTCGTTGACATAGAGTTCGCAACTACAGAGCTCGTTGATAGAGGGCTCGTTGATAAAGAGCTTATAATAAGAGGGCTCGCTTCTGCGGCCTTACATCCGACGTCCTTATTTTGGGTGAGCTTGAGAGCTCGTTTTTGGAGAGCTCATAAAGGGAGCGTTTAGACATGTGTTAGTATTTCGGCCGTAACTTTCAGCCCAGATGTCCGTTTTGCATGCAGGACCCCATTTCGGAAAGCTCTTTCCATTGCCGAAGGCCGTTCACGGCTGTTTCGAAGCCAAAATCATCTGTTCACCCTTCCATTTCGGACATCAAAGACTTTTCTCATGCTTCTCACGTATTTCTTGTTTTGTTTGTGAATTCAATAAAGATCCGATTCTGGATTCGCTCGTTTAGGAAATTCCGTGATTTCATTATCTTGATTTCTGTGCTGATATATTTTCGTAATAAATTTTGTAATCTCATCTTTTTCGAGTCCACTGTCTGGGTTCGACGTATCCGTACATATATATGCTGGTGCTAAAAATACTTGGACTGAAAGTCTTACTTGTTTCTGATGGGCTCGACTACTGAATCGAAAAATTCGATGTGCGGCCCTCTTGCTTGAGAGAATTCGCTGTTAGAGAGCTTGAGAGCTCGTTTTGGCGGGTTCAGATTGTCGGCCTCATTCTTGGCGGCTTCATTTTAGTCGGCCTGCTTCTTGGTGGGCTCATAACTTGGAGGCCTTGAGACTTTGTGACTCTGAAGAGCTGAAGAGCTCGTATATGGCTAGCTGAATAGCTCATATCTGGCAGCCCCCTTCTTGTCGGCCTCATTCTGGGCGGACTTGTTCTGGTCAGTCCCCTTCTGGGCGGACTCATTCTGGTCGGCCCCATATTTGGCAAGCTCATTTTGGAGAGCTTAAGAGTTCACCACTTGGAGAGTTTGGAGAGCTCATTCTAGCCGGACCCATCCTGGTCAGCCCTGTTCTGGCGGACTCATTCCGATCGGGTTCATAGCTTGAAGAGCTTGAGAGCTCGTAACTCAGATCTTGGGAGATCATTCTTGCGAGCTCATACTGGTGGCCTCATACTGGGTGGACACGTTCTGGTCGGCCCCGTAGATCTGTCCTTGCCACCAACTATATCATACTATTTGATTCACTTTTACGCTATAAGACAAAAAGTACTCTGAAAAGTGGGTGGCCAACTGTCTCTGACGCACAATAACTTGTACTATTTGTTCTGCAGGAGGCTTGCTCGGCGTCTTGTCAATAGAGACGTTTCTGGCGAGCTGATGGCGTCCCAACAAGAGTGACGCCGGAAAATCCAAGAACCCATAGAGAGTGGTGATAAATCAAACTCAAACTCTATGGATTGTGTGTTTTTCTCCTTTAAATGCGTTAGCTCAGTGAAAAACTTGAAGGGCAGCCCCAAGTGTGTGTTGATGTTGATGAATGCCGGTCGGAAAACCGAAAAAGGGGTGGTTTCAGGCCGCCGGAAAACCAAAATAGGTGAAGATCTTACCATTGGATGAAGATCTTGGAGATCTTGTAGTTTTGAAGAAAAATCTTGAAGATCTGGAGAAAGATCTTGTAGAATTGGAGGGGATCCTGTAGATCTAGATGGTGCTCTTGGAGATCTTGTTGAAGACTTGGAGATTTTGATGTAGACCTTGTCAAAAGTTTGAAGATCTGGAAATCCGGACGAACTGGATGAAGATCCTGTTGAAGGTTCAACCGGAAAACCAAAAGATGTGCGGTATTAGGCCGCCGGAAAACAAAAAGGTGGGTAGTTTCGGGCCGCCGGAGCTGGAATGTGCCTCTATAGATATTGAATCTGACCGGAAAAGATGTGGAAAAAGTCGTTTCCCAGTAATGGAGCCAACTGATGATGTCGAAAAAGTCGTCTCCTTTTAGCGGCGGATTTGTGGTGGATATCTGGCTATTATGTGTATAAAGTGGTGGTGCTCGGTGGCGAAAGTGGTGGTGCTCAAGAACAAGATGAAGATCTTCCAGAGCAAGATGGGGGAGTGTTCGGTGTTTTGTGTTTTATGAGCTGAGCCTGAAGAGGTTGCCTACGTACCCTTAGTAAGGGATCAAGCCATGCGTAGTTCTGGAAGTGAAGTTCTCCCCCATTTGTAATGAAGGTGATGTTGCTATTTATAGAGGTGATGGGCCACCGTTTCAGTCGGGCGAGAGTAGGATAGCTCTCGAGAGCCGCTGCCGGGCGAACCGAGAGTCATGGACCCGAAGCCTTTGGCGGACCTGAAGCCTTTGACGGCTCCGAATAAGGATCCGCGGACCGAATTACAATTTAGGCATATCACAATCCGACAAAATATAGCTGTTACTTTAATAATTGAAAAGCAAAAGTGCTACTGTAAAAGTTAAAGTGCTACAGTAAAAGCTAGAGAATATTCGCCAATATAAATACCAGCTACAAGGAAAATCTATATTCTTAACATATCCACACTGCTCATTAATACCCATTTTTGTAATTGATTTTCTATATCAATTACTACAAATTTATAACGTATCCTATGCCAGGGTATGTACTGAAAATCACCAAAGATGGTGAACCACATCTTCACTGCCTTGTCCAAACATCTAAACGTTTAAAAACTACCAATCCTAGATACTTTGACATACCTGACTCCCAAAGCGCCTCCAACCCACATTACCACCCAAATACGCAGATACCAAGATATGATGCGGCCGTAGCCGACTATATCGCTAGGGGGGGGAACTTTGAAGAGAGAGGAATCCTTATAAGGCTTCTAGAAGATCACCTAAGAAGAATCGAGAATACATCCAAATCCGACTTCCTATCCAGAGTACAGACTGAGCAACCATACACTTGGGCAACACAGCTCAGAAATCTGGAATATGCTGCCAACTTCAGATGGCCTGAAGGCCCCCCTGAATATCAAACCATATGGACAAATTTTGTAAATATGCCCCAAGAACTTCATAACTGGGTGGACCAAAATTTGTTCTTGGTAAGTCTCCAAAACCTACATATTTCTGTGGGCCATATATTCGATATAAGAGATGTCATATGGGCCCATGAACAAATAATTATGGATCTTAATGAACGTTATTCGTCGAAATCGATCCATTGGCCCAATCCACTAGTTAAGGTATAATCATTTGAATTACCTGCCGACATTTGACCTATTCAAAGGCAAAAGTCATGGGCAGGTTTCGGCTGTGGCTAGCAACGTGGGAAAAAAACTGCCAACGTGAATAAATGGCAATTAGTGGGTTGTTTTGATGGGAAGTGGATTAGTGGGTACTTGGAGTTCAAGTTTGGCTCTCCCATAAATTCCTCAATTGACTGGAAATTTAGAACACAGAAGTTGGAAAGCATTACATACAAAATAGCATTTCACTTAGCACTAGTTTTGCGTTGTTGAAGAGATCAGAGTTCGCCGTTGTTCAAAGTTCGAAGTGTCACCACCTTGAACAGGTAAACCGTTGTATCCTGGAAGACAATTGCCATTACCGTGAGCACTACACCAGAGCAAATTGTTTTAAGGAAAGAGTGGTTTCACTCGCCTCGGTTTGAGTTTTTACTTTCACTTTGATTTTATCATTGTTGTAATTGTATTTGTTTGAATCATATGAATAAATTGTTTTTATGTTCTTCCGTGCAATTTATTTTTGGCACTTTGTGTAGCATAGACTACAACATTCTTAACACAATTTTAATTTTAAACGAGACATATATAGTTATCTGTAGTAGCTCTCGGTTCCGTCTGCATATGCTTATTTCCTTGCTGGATAACTTTTGGTCAGAGGTTTCTTTTTTGTTTGGTTTGTGCTTAAGCATGTCAATTTGCTATGTGTCTCCTTATGCTACTGTAATGATTTCTTTGTGCATAGATAAGATCCCTTGGAAACTTTTTGTCTTTCTCCCGTGGATTTAATAGGTTTCTCCGGTGTTTCTTTCTTCTCGTTAGTAGCCTGTCAAATTGAGAGATTCCGGTAAGATATATTTTTTCGCCTGATAATTATTAGTTCGCCCTATTTGGATAAAATTTCTCTAGGTGATCTTGGTAGCATAGTCTTGCCGTTGCTTTCGGATAATTCATGTTATTTAGTCTAGAATATACTGCTTAGTTTTACCTTTTAATAATTCACTTTTCCCCGGCTGGGGTGCCTCGTAAATTCAACAGTGTTCTTTTCTTATCTGATATAAGTTCTCAGAAGCTTGTCTGGTTAAAGCTTTGACTTGTATATATTACTGGTTCATACCAGTGGGTTACATTTGTCTTTTGATTTTACTCTGTGGTATCGTTTGTTAACGAACCGGTACTAAAAATGTCGATCTTCTGTCCTTGAACAGAAATGGAAGGAAACACCGAGGTGAATCCTAATGCTGCTGTGTCCGCTGCGACATCACAAGCATCGTGGATCGTGCTCGCTATGGCACCGGTTGTTGCACCATTGATCGTCCATCTCATGTGAGAGACCGAGAAGTTTGGTGGATTGAATTTTAAGAGATGGCAACAAAAGATGCTCTTTTACCTGACCACGCTGGGATTGGCCAGGATGCTGACCGAGGAGCCACCCGTCATGCCAGAAGGAGATGTGGACAAATCCATTTTTCTTGCTGTTGAAACATGGAAGCATAGTGATTTTCTTTGTAAAAATTACATTCTGAACTGTCTAGAAAACACTATTTATGGCGTGTATTGTACTTGTAACACTGCAAAAACTTTGTGGCTTGCTCTTGAAAGGAAGTACAAAACGGAAGATGCCGGCACTAAGAAATTTATTGTCGGTAAATTCCTTGACTATAAGATGGTAGACTCTAAAACCGTGATTAGTTAGGTTGAAGAGCTACAAATGATTATAGCCGAGATTCATGACGAGGGCATGTCACTTAGTGAGTCATTTCAGGTCGCCTGTGTGATTGAGAAACTTCCCCCATTGTGGAAAGACTTTAAGAGTTATCTCAAACACAAGCGAAAGGAAATGAAAATGGAGGACCTTATTGTCCGACTCCGTATTGAGGAGGACAATAAAGTCTCCGAGAAAAGATCTGTTGTGCAGGTTGGGCAAGCCAAAGCGCATGCTGTGGAGGTCCATCCAAAGATAAAGAAAAGAAAGGCTCATGGTGAGAGCTCCAAGAAGCCTCAAGTTGTCAAAAAGTTCACTGGCTCGTGCTACAATTGCGGCAAGCCGGGGCACCGCATGAGCGAGTGTCGTGTGAAAAAGAAACCACAACCAAAGGCACATATGGCTGATGATGATGATGATGAGATGCAGTTGTGCACAGTTGTGTCTGAGTGCAATACTGTTGGAAATCCCAGACAGTGGTGGGTGGACACTGGAGCCACCAGACATGTTTGTGCTGAGAAGGCGATGTTCTCTGAGTACAAGGCAGCTAATGGGGAGCAACTCTTTATGGGTAATTCTGCAAGCTCCAAGATTGAGGGATAGGGAAAGATCGCTCTGAATATGACTTCTGGCAAGATGCTCACTCTGAACAATGTTCTGCATGTTCCTGAATTCGAAAGAATTTGGTTTCTGGCTCACTTTTGAGCAAGAATGGTTTTAAGTTAGTATTTGAGTCTGACAAATTTGTTCTGTCTAAGAACGGTATATTTGTAGGAAAAGGCTATTTGACTGAGGGTATGTTCAAACTCAGTGTTATGACAGTTGTACCTAAATCTGTTTCGCCTGCTATGACTAATAAGACTGCATCTGTTTCTGTTTACTTGACTGAGTCTTCTTGTTTATGGCATAAACGGTTAGGACACGCAAATTATAAATCGATTCGTAAAATGATGAATTTGGATCTATTACCTAATTTGCAATTTAATCCTATGGAAAAATGCCAAGTCTGTTTTGAATCTAAATTGGCTAAGGCACCATTTCAGTCGGTGGAAAGAAACACAGAACCGCTGGATTTAATTCACACGGACTTGTGTGATTTAAAATTTGTACAAACCCGAGTTGGGAAAAAGTATTTTGTTACTTTTATTGACGACTGCACAAGATATTGTTATCTCTATCTCGCTAATGTTGAAAGATGAGGCACTCAATGCATTTAAAAACTATAAGAATGAAGTTGAAAATCAACTTAGCAAACGAATCAAGATGGTTCGGAGTGATCGAGGTGGAGAATATGATGCACCGTTTGATGAATTTTGCTCAGGATCCGGCATCATTCATCAAACGACAGCACCATATGCCCCTCAATAAAACGGTATTGCTGAACGCAAAAACCGGACTCTAAAGGAGATGATGAATGCTATGTTGATAAGTTCGGGTTTACCCCAGAACTTGTGGGGGGAAGCAATTCTCTCAGCGAATGTCATTCTTAATAGAATTCCATCAAAAAGGATGGATAAGACCCCGTATGAAATGTGGAAAGGCTACAAGCCTAGCTATAAATACTTAAAAGTGTGGGGGTGTTTGGCGAAGGTAGAAGTACCTAATCCTAAATAGGTGAAGATTGAGCCTAAAACAATTGATTGCCTATTTGTGGGATATGCAAATAACAGTAGTGCATATCGATTTTTGGTGCACAAATCTGACATCCCTGATGTACATAAAAATGTCATCATCGAGTCAAGAAATGTTGTGTTCTTTGAAAATGTCTTTCCATGCAAAGACAAAGATAAAGATAAAGAAAAGTCTAGTGCAAGTAAGTGGACATATGAGTCAAGAAATTGAGGAGCTGCGTCGCAGCAAGAGGACTAGGACTTCAACGTCGTTTGGTCTAGACTTTCTAACATATATGGTAGAAAATGAACCAAGGACATATGCTGAGGCAATGTCGACTCCAGAAGCACCCTTCTGGAAAGAAGCAATAAACAGTGAAATAGAATCCATCATACATAACCACACATGGGAGTTGGTTGACCTTCCACCTGGAAATAAACCACTCGGATGCAAGTGGATATTTAAAAGGAAGCTAAAGGCAGATGGGTCTATTGACAAGTATAAGGCCAGATTGGTAGCCAAGGCTTATCGACAAAAAGAAGGTATTGACTTCTTCGATACGTACTCACCGGTTACGAGAATTACTTCGATAAGAGTTCTCGTTGCGATTGATGCAGTCTATAATCTTGAAATCCATCAAATGGATGTTAAGACTGCTTTTCTGAATGGCGAGTTAGAAGAAGAGATATACATGGAACAAGCCGAGGGGTTTGTAGTTCCAGGACAAGAACGAAAGGTGTGTAGACTTGTTAAGTCATTGTACGGGCTGAAACAAGCTCCAAAGCAATGGCACTTAAAGTTTGACAATGTAATATTGTCAAATGGATTTAAGATTAACGAGTGTGACAAATGTGTCTACATCAAGAGCACACTAAATGCATATGTGATAGTTTGTCTTTATGTTGACGACATGCTCATCATGGGAAGCACTCATGATATAATCATGAATACTAAGAAGATGTTGACACGAAACTTCGATATGAAGGATATGGGAGTTGCAGACGTAATTTTAGGGATTAAGATCTCCAGAATGTCTGAAGGACTTGTCTTGTCATAGTCTGACTATATTGAGTCTGTTCTGAAACGATTTGACATGCTTGATGAAAGTCCAGTAAAAACTCCGATTGACTTAAGTCAACACTTAAGCAAGAACCGAGGTGAACCAGTTTCTCAACTAAAGTATTCACAAGTGATAGGGAGTCTGATGTACATAACGAACTGTACAAGGCCAGACTTAGCATGTGCTGTGAATAAGCTAAGTAGGTTCACAAGTAATCCAAGTGAGGATCATTGGAAAGCTCTTAGTAGATTGTTAAGATATTTGAAATACACAATGGACCTTGGATTACAATATACGAGATATCCAGCAGTATTAGAATGGTATTGTGATGCGAACTGGGTATCTGATACAAAAGAATCCAAGTCTACCAGTGGATACATATTCATTATTGGTGGTGCTGCTATATCATGGAAATCCACAAAGAAAACGTGCATAGCTCGTTCCACTATGGAAGCTGAGTTTATAGCACTAGACAAGGCAGGAAAAGAAGCAGAATGGCTTCGCAATTTTTTGAAGGATATTCCATGTTGGCCTAAGCCAATCTCTGCTATTAGCATACACTACGATAGTCAGTCGGCAATTGGCCAGGCACAAAATAGCATGTATAATGGAAAGTCTCGACATATTCGTCATAGACACAATACCATTAAACAATTGATCTCTAATGGAGTGATTTCAGTCGATTATATAAAATCGAATGAGAATCTAGCGGATCCGCTTACAAAAGGTTTACCTAGAGATCAAATGTTGAGATTGACAACCGGAATGGGACTGAAGCCAATTAGATAGGATATTTGTAATGGTAACCCAACCATGTTGACTGGAGATCCCAAGATCATGGTTCAAAAGGGACAACTAAGTTACGAAGGTTCAGTGAACATTTGCCCACTCCGTGAATAAAAGTGTTGTCTGCCAAGGGTGTAAGGTTAAGTGAAAACTTTTAATGATTCCTATATATTGAATAATTCAAGTGGGGTATGGCAGAATACTCTTGATAGGAGATCACCTATGTAAGTGTGAAGTGGGGCCGCTTCTGTGAGAATTTCGAGGCTGAAATCTCTAAAGCACTTTCTAAAACCAGGGTAGTTCAGGGCCAAAATGAACACAACCATGAGAACTAAAATGGTGTTAGAGAAAATATTGTGTGAGTATTGTTGTCTTGGTTTACAACAAAGGCTGAACAGTTCAAGACATAGTTCACTGATTATCCGAGTAAATCCGATAGTACTTCACTAAAGCAGATTCAAAGCCAGAAGCTACCTCTCCTGATGCAATATTTTTCCGTCTGAATTCTCTTCAGTGTCAGCATTTGCATTTGCATTAATTTCCTTTCATGTGGGGGATTGTTGGAGATAAATGGGCCTGAAGCCTAATAATGTTTATTAACTATTAATAAACGGCTCACTTTGAGGTTAGTTTCGGACAAGCCTCGTTGTAATTTATCGAGAGCTTAGAGTGTCATTGAAATCTACATAACACGTAGATAATGATGGGTCTTTGAATCACTTGATTTGGACATCAGGTGAATGAGAAATTAATACTCAAAGTAAGAGGTATAACACGTCGATTTCGTCAAAATCGATCCATTGTCCCAATCCACTAGTTAAGGTATATCATTTGAATTACCTGCCGACATTTGACCTATTCAAAGGCAAAAGTCGTGGGCAGGTTTCGGCTGTGGCTAGCAACGTGGGAAAAAAACTGCCAACGTGTATAAATGGCAATTAGTGGGTTGTTTTGATGGGAAGTGGATTAGTGGGTACTTGGTGTTCAAGTTTGGCTCTCCTATAAATTCCCCAATTGACTGGAAATATAGAACACAAAAGTTGGAAAGCATTACATACAAAATAGCAGTTCACTTAGCACTAGTTTTGCATTGTTGAAGAGATCAAAACACCGTTGAGTTCGCCGCTGTTCAAAGTTCGAAGTGCCACCACCTTGAACAGGTAAACCGTTGTATCCTGGGAGACAATTGATATTACCGTGGGCACTACACCGGAGCAAATTGTCTCAAGGAAAGAGTGGTTTCACTCACCTCGGTTTGAGTTTTTACTTTCACTTTGATTTTATCATTGTTGTAATTGTATTTGTTTGAATCATATGAATAAATTGTTTTTATGTTCTTCCGTGCAATTTATTTTTGGCACTTTCTATAGCATAGACTCCAACAACACCGACCCATCGTGATGTTGCACCTACATCCCAACAGTGTCTCATTGAGGGGCATTAACCGACCCAGATTGGCATTCCGGGTACATCCCAACAGGTCCTCAATATACACCTTGCACCGCCCCAACCTTCCTCTACAAATCATGATGGTGGCACCACACACACCGCCACGTCTTCTCAACCCGGATCATCTCGATCCCGTGACAATGGATGTGAAGGCGAATTACCGAAAGATACGGTTGAATCAAGAGGAGAGGTAAGATAGCTAATTGATGCGGTATTGAGGGTATATCATGAGACTCGACAGTTTGTGGAACAAAAGGTAGATTTTCTTATAACAAAGATCGAGGAGCTTAAAAACGAACACCGGAAGGAGATACGGGAGATGAGGAACGAAGTTAACCAAAAGATGGATAAGATATCTATATTAATATTTCAGAGTAAAAAACCGCAAATTAACCCGTTTCTGGCTAAATGACCCGACCCAAATCTGGAAATTAATAAAATAAAAGCAATGTTGGGAAATTAATAAAACAAAAGCCACCTTCTAAACACTCACACATTTTCTTATCCACGTTTGGGAGTATATTAAAAAATAAAAAAATAAAACTATTTCACACCATTTCTAACCCACATTTGGGAGTATATTAAAAAACAAAAAAAACAAAAACTAAACATTCACATTACCCCACTCTTCCACGTCTGGGAATTTTATTTATAAAAAAATAAATACAGAAACCGAATTACACATATTAAATCTAGATACATAAATCCACCTCCTCCACTCCTCCACTCCTCCTCATACATAACTACCTTGCACGTATCACAACTTTTTATTCCCCATTTATTCTCATATAGCTATTAATATAGATAAATCCAACTCCTCCACTCCTCCACTCCTCCACTCCTCCTCATACATAACTACCTTGCACGTATCACAACTTTTTATTCCCCATTTATTCTCATCTTCACCATTATTTCTCAGCAATCATCAGCATTCCTTCACCCTTTATTCTCATCTTCACCATTTTTTCGCACCACTCATCAGCTTTCATTCACCCTGCAGCAACCCTCACCATAGTCGACTTCAACACATACCCACCTACAACACTACCAAAGTAAAATCAAAGTAAGTAAAATTCATAAATGACACACATTTTTCCATACACAAAAAACATGCTCGCTGAAGAATTTTAATTTTGATGTTTCTTATTTACTGAGTAGAAGAGTTTTGGTGTTTCTTATTCTACCTGATATCCTAATAAGGCTGTGTTTCCGCCTATTTTGCAGATTGTATGTGCGTGTTCCTATTTTGCAGATTGACCAAATTCATTCATATCTCATTGAATTGCAGTAAATAGTCCAGGTACACAATTATATTATTCTTATTTTCTGAGTAGAAGAGTTTTGGTGTTTCTTATTCTACATAGATAGAGTATGTTAACAAAGAATTATCAGTTTGAAACACTATATTTATGTAAACATGAGTATAAAGTCATATCTTTTCGTCATATTTATCTTCATTAACGAATTTAACCTATATAAAAGATAACACACGGATAATATACTTCATAATTATTCTTTTATCAATAAACATATAATAATTACCTTACCGTGGTAAACATTTTATCAGAAACAGAATATATATAACATTCATATAGTCATTCTTATTACAGTCTAATAGCACCAAGAAAAGTAAAATAACAACATGACATTTAAAAACATAGACCAAGTTCACATTACAAACCAACCACAATAACAACAACACTAATGGTCGACAAACACATCAAGATTAACAAATACATAAAGATTTTGATTAGTCACAAAATCATTCAGATTAAGTCTTAATCGACTGTATTGATTTCAGATCTAAACAAGGCATTTCACAGAGACATTCCGATTTAAAGATTAGACCCTTAAGCATGCATTAACTGATTAACTATTTTAATCAATTAAAGAGCACATCTTTAACATAGATTTTTCAGAATTAGCAAGTACACATTTCGGTTAAGTAAAATTTCGATTTAATGACTAAATCAATATTTCAACCTTCAAAAAGAACATGCAGTCCAGATTTAGAACTAAATCAAATATTATGCATTGATCTGAAGCATGCAATTCAATTAAGCTTTCTAATCACTGAAACAGAAAATCTTTGGCACTCTGATAAGACATAAACGGTAAAACAAAACTAAACTTCCCTGAAATAGAAACCAAGACTTCACGGGATGCTTTGTTGATGTTAATCGAATATCATTTTTCTTCATCGGCCTCAGCTTTCTACAAAGATTCTTTAGATTAAAATGACATTCTACCTTCACGGACCCGAGCCAAAAGTCCAGGAGTTGCGTAAGAGCGAGAGAGACTAAAGCACAAAGCTTTTCTTCAAAAAAACGCTTTGAGCCATTTCGGTTACGAGACATGACATACAACAAAAGGATCTTCATTTCAATTCGTATGAAAAAGCAATGAACAAGGAGGACAAAGATCTTGGATAAAGTAGTTTGGTTATATGGAAAGGAAGAAGTCTTTATCTGTAAACAATAAAGAAGATAGATGGTTTTTCTGTAAATGGAAGAAGAGAGGGACGGTTCATTGTCGATAATGTGGAGGTGGACTACTTAAACTTCTGGTAGAGAATAAAAAGGAGGAGGCGGCAGAAATCATTTGATAAGAAAGAAGTAGGGTTTGAAGGCTACCACCTGGCCGGGAATAAATGTTTTGGGCCTTTTTAATTAACTAACCCAGGCTCGCCCAAAGATACAATAATTTATAAAACCTTAAATATGTAATTAATAATTATTTAACTATCCACTTTAATTAATTTATGATTAGATAATTAAAAATATTTACTAATTTATTATTTAACTAATTACAAAAACTTACAAATTTTATTAATAAATAAACTTAGACAATGAATTAATAAAAAAATTTAAACAATTAATTTGTAAACTTCAATATTAATTGCACATTTATGATAGGTTACATTTTCCTTTTTATTATTGTACAAATTAAATTTATTATATGTTTTTATGAATAATATCATTTTTTTTATATGTTAGTTTCTGTAAACACAACCTTATTTCATAACATATTATTTTTCTTCGATGTTTAACACACAACCTTTCTTTTTGACCATTTACAAAAATCATTAAAATCTGATATTTTGACCATTTACGAAAATTATTTAAAAAAGTGATATCATGATCTAAATCATTTGACACACTTATCAAGTTAAAGTCATAATGTGACACATTTATCAAGTTAAAATTCAGTTCATCAATCTATATTATAAAAATTATAGTAATTAAATTCATATAATATTTAATTAAGTTATTTCATTATTTAATAAAATATGGTTAATTACTACAATCAACCATATTCACCGAAATCACATGTTTTACGAGGTATGCACGCATTGTAAGAACGATGTGATTAATGTTGATGGCTACATTTATTGCTATGTTTGAAATAAGCAAGTTACTCTCATCATGCGGTACATATACATTATTACACTCCACACCATCTCACATTCATTGTTCTCTCCTAATATGTTCACTTTTTTTAGCTACTGTGTTCGTGTTGATATTATGGACAAATCCGATCGAAACCACTACCCTTCGCTTGCCTGACGAAAGTGCCGACTATATGCTTCGTTCCCCCGCTCAGTCTTTACATAATATGTTGATATTGATACTTTTCTCTCCACTTTTAATTTCAACACATATTTTCAATAATCATTTTTGGATTTTCATATTATTAAATTTTACACATTTACAGGGAGATGGTCATCGCACTTTCGAGGATCATTTGAAACGTGGCGAAGGAGCACGATACACGTTCATTGTACACGCTCCTACAACACCACAGTATACAACTCCTATTGTTGCTGTATAACGTAGCATATATATCAGCAATTGTTGGAGCGAAAGAAGCAGCAAATTCGATGATTGAATGGTTGTTGAGCGCTGCTTGAACTAGGGTTATTCACGGCTGCAATTAGGGTTCGTGGGCTCAAGAACGCCGACTTCAACTTCAGAAAAATGTAGCAGGTTTCTTGATAAAACGCTGCAGCTGTGGTTGTTTTAATCGCCTAGTCTCACTGATACCACTTGATACCAATCAACCTTGTAGGATCGTTGATTAAAGCAAGCTATTCGAATTCAGCTTGAAAAACTAGGGTTTATGTGCACAAAAGTTAGGGCTTTTTATGATTCAGCTTTTGGAAGTATTTTTAACGATTTCTCTGAATATTAGAACGAAGAATAGCAAAAAGGATATGTAAATATTTCGTCTCAGAATATTTACTACGATGATCCCGTCTCAGGAACACCAAACGATTACCCCGTCTCAGGACAATCAAAAGAACCCAGTCACTGAAAGTTCTTGATATAAAACAAAGTATTTTTTTAATTTCCAAAATAGTCTCCCATTTCAGTTCAGCCATCAAACATATAAATAGAGAGATTATGACCTAATTCCCAAGTAGAATGGCGCCAACATGGCTGATGGGCGTTATTATGACTCTAACTTAATTAAAAGCCCAAAATGAAATAAAAGAAGTAAAATATCCAATAAAATACTGAAAAGGCGTCCCAAGTGTGGGCTTCATGCTCCTCAAGCCCAATCTGCACTAAACAAGCTGAAAATAGGTGGATCATCAACTTTTAAGGCCTTGTTCTCTTCTTCAATGTCTTGGACTACTTTAGCATAAGCTTCTCGAGCCTTCTTCACTTGAAACCTCGTAATGGGTCCATCTCGAATGACAATAAGATCTTGAACTTTGTGAACACGTGGCTGCTCATCATGATGTGTATCAGAGTGGAGAAGAGCCACGTTAATATCTTGTTTGATATTAAATATAAATATTTGGCACACATTTCCACATATTATAAAAATATGAAGGGAGAAAGAATTTTACAATCTGGTCCTGTTTTTACCTTAGACGGTAAAAATAATTTTGATCAATGGAGCGAAAAATGAGAGGTTTTTTCAATTTTATCGGTATCTGGGATATCGCTGAAAACGGTTTCGACATTCCCGATGCCACATCAAATTTAAATGAAGCACAGATAAAAGCGCTGGAGAAGAACAGAAGGAATGATCGTTTAGCTCGTTGTAATGGTGACTTAAACTATGCTACTGAAGTCTGGTATGAAAATATGTTCTGGTCGGCAATGTATGAAGCATCTGCTGAAATCTGGCGTTCAGCTGGGACAAGATCAACAGGGTTGATCAGCCTGCTGATGGAAAGTCTGCTGAAGGCAGGTCTGCTGAGACACAACAGACTTGAGGAACACATATGCTGCATGTTTATGAGTTTTGTCTAAGTTACTTCTGGGTATTTCAGTCATTTACTGGGTTGACTGTTAAGTCGGTTAGGTTTTGATTCCAAAGGCCATAAATACCATCTATATTAATTGTAACTTGTGATGTAACTTTCTCGTGATAATACAATATCCTCGTTTGTCCGTGGAGTAGTCGGCACATTGCCGGAAACCACGTTAAATCTATGTTCTTCATGTTTCTGTGTTTGTTTGCTTGTTAAATATTTTGTCTTTACTCACAATCACCATCACTTCTTGATCGATCCGTCATAACAAACTGGTATCAGAGCGTCCAGGTTCATCAAGAAATCTGTTTATCCGTTTTAAGCAAGATAGATTGGCACCAAGGTCATAATTGACGCTGATTTGGGATCTATGTAAGCTTTTCTGGTGAGAAAGATGTATGCTTTAAATGTTAAGATTGACAAGTTTACAGGAAGAAACAGTTTTATTCTGTGGCAAATCAAGATGCGTGCTTTGTTGAAGCAACAGGGATTATGGGGTCCCTTGTTTAAATCAATAGAAGGAAGTGCTGCTGAGAGAGACAGTCTGGAGGAGAAAGCACATTCAACAATTCTGTTGTGCTTGCTAGATGATATTATCACAGAGGTTTCCGAACATGACACTGCTGAGAAGTTGTGGTCCAAACTTGAGAGCCTGTATATGACTAAGTCTCTAACCAACAAGTTGTTGTTAAAACAACGGCTGTTCAGTTTAAGGATGCATGAGGGCACTCATCTGAGGGATCATCTAGATCAGCTGAACATAATATTACTTGATTTACGGAATATTGATGTGAATATTGAAGATGAGGATGATGCATTGATTCTACTTGTGCCATTGCCTGCATCATATGAGAACTTTGTGCAGTCCTTTATTTTTGGGAAGGACTCAGTATCATTGGAGGATGTAAGTTCATCACTCCATGCTCGAGAGTTACGCCATAAGGCATCTGGTTCTGGAACAGACAGTCAGTCTGCTGGATCGGTGGCTAATTGAGTCAGCAGGGGGCCAGGCAATTCTGGAAAGAAGAAATTCAAGAAGAATTCCAAGGGTCCTAAAGCTAAAGATGTTTGTAATTACTGCAAGGAGCAGGACATTCAGAAATTGAATGTCCAAAAAGGAAGAAGCAACAAGGTACTCAGCGGGGTACATTGCTTTGGCAAAACAAGACACCAACTCTGAAGAAGATCTAGCCTTATCAGTTTCAGAGTCAGCAGGGCACAGAGATGTGTGGATTCTGGACACTGAGGCATCTTATCATATGTGTCCAAGCAGGGAGTGGTTTTCAACTTATCAGCAGGTGGATGAATGCCATATTGCTATGGCTAACAGCAAAGTCTGCAAAATAGTTGGGATTGGATCTGTTCAGTTGAGGACATATGATGGTAAATTCTGCTCACTGAATAAGGTTAGGCATGTTACACAGATGACCAAGAATTTGATATCACTTAGTCTACTAGACAGCAAAGGGTTCAAGTTCAGGGGAGAAGGTGGAGTGGTGAATGTCAACAAGGGTTCAGCTGTGATTCTAAAGGGCATCAGGCATGGGACATTACACATACTACAAGGGTATACTGTATCAGGTTTTGCTATTGTTGCATCATCAGAGGTTCACCGGTCACAGCTAACTAAGTTGTGGCATATGAGATTGGGTCATATGGGTGAAAGAGGGATACAAATTATGTCTAAGTCTGATCTACTTGGGGGGCATAAGGTCAAGGAGTTGGAATTTTGTGAACACTGTGTTTGGAAAACTACATAAGAGCAAGTTCCCAAAAGCAATTCACATCACAAAAGGGACACTTGATTATGTCCATTCTGATTGTTAGGGACCTTCAGGGTGGAGTCATTGGGTGGTCACAGGTATTTTGTGTCTTTTATAGATGGTTACTCAAGGATGGTTTAGGTAGTTATGATGAAGCACAAGAGTGAAGCATTCAAGCACTTCAAGCAGTGGAAGGCTTTGGTTGAAAATCAGACAGGGAGGTAGATCAAGAGGCTTAGAACTGATATTGGACTAGAATTATGTTGGTCTGAGTTTGATGAATCTTGAAAGAATGAAGGCATTTCTAGGCACCATAATGTCAGAGATACTCCACAGCAGAATGGTGTTGCAGAAAGAATGAATCAAACTCTTCTCGAGAGGGCAAGGTGCATGATCTCAATTCTCGTCTAAAGAAGGAGATTTTAGTGCAGGTCATTAACACAACATGCTACTTAATTAATAGGGGGCCTCACACTGGGATCAAACTTAAAACGCCACTTGAAGTTTGGTCAGGAAGGTCAGCAAACTACTCTGGACTTAGGGTTTTTGGAAGCACTGTCTACTATCATGTCAGTGAGGGTAAACTGAAACCTAGGGCCAAGAAGGGTGTGTTTGTTGGATATGGAGATGGAGTTAAAGGGCATAGGATCTAGTCATCTGCTGAAAATAGGGTTATACTCAGCAGGAGTGTGTCTTTGATGAAAATTCTATGCTTAACTCATCTATGAAAGCCACATCTGAATCTGAAATTGGATCTGAGACTGAGAAAGTTGACAAACAGGTGGAGCTTCAGGTAGATTCTACTGAATTAAGAGACTCAGCAGGGGATAGTCACTCACCAGATCCAGATCTGGATCCAAGCCAGTCTGCTGAACAAGGGTCGACAGATACTCAAACAACTGTTGTTGGTCAGCAGGGTATAGCTCTCAGCAGAGCTAGGAGGACCAATATCATACCCCCAAGAAGATATGGGTTTGAGGAGGATATGGTTGGATATGCACTACAGGTAGTGATGACGTAGATCAAGTGAAATTAAAATACTTGACCACCATAAACCAATACTAGCAAGAGGACTAGCTCCATCGTAGTACAGCTATAGCGAATCAAGGTCGATCCCACAGGGAACCAAATTGTGGGTCATTCTATAAATAACCAAATTGTGGGTCATTCTATTAACCCGATTCGTATTTCTTTTATATTGGCTACGGGAGTCATCCCCTAAACTAGATCTAGCTCCGGGTAGGCCATCTAGATCACTATGCTACATTACGTGACTTCGCTTTTTAGGCCTCCATCTCATATAACTCGCACGCTTACAAAACTAGGGATGCCGATATTAACCGTATTCCTCACCTAGGCAACATTCATGTGGTTAGGCGTACTTCCTAAGCGATCGCATCAGTCTCCGTCCCGTTAACACTAATATTTTAGGTATCATGTTAATCTACGATTTACGTATAATCAGGTGCGCGCAATTCCCTAATATAACACAGATCTAGATCTCGCTAAAAGTCCCGAAAGATCAATTCATGAGCCGACCTAGGAGTATTACATTGGTATTTCCTCACTACACGTTTTAATTAAAACAGACAAGCAACGTAGCCGTAGCCATACTTACTAAGATAAGAAATTCTAAGTGGACAATCACACCATAAAGACGTGGCTAGACTGACTCGGCGAAAAACTAAATCTTAGCGTTTCTCTATACTTATCGGATAAAATAGAAGCTCATAAAGCAATTATATATATCTACTAGAAACACGATTATAAATCAAAATAAAATCATACATAGATCACAAGACATAGACGTGGGCGTGTGGATCCTTATAGACGAGGAATCCCCACTGCCTCACTTCGTAATCCTAAATCGACATCATTTAACTAAGAAATAACAATCTCAAACGATAAATAATAATTGGGGGAATTAATTATAAAGAACTAAGAAAAAATAAATACAAGAGCTTACATAATTACAGAATCTTGTAAAAAACTACTCTTTAGAAAAACCGAGAATTTTATTATGAATTGTGTATATGTGTGTGTGGCGTGTGTAAGGTGTGCACAAATATATAGGAGTAAAAATTTGCATGGGATAAACCCAAACCGATCTGAAATAGGTTTACTAAATCCAAAAGAAATTTGAAAATGCGTTAGGATAATTCCCGGCCGATCTTCGGATAAGGGCAATCTCGCCCCCTTCATGTGTCCCCAAAGTCGGCGCCAATCCTTTGGATTGGCTTGCCGGCGCTTGTCATACCTTACACCTCTTTTCGTGCTTATCCGATCTCTATCTTCAATGCATCCGGATTTGCTTGGATTTATCTTGTAATTTGATTCTTCCATTTATAATTATCTCCCAAAAATTATCTCAATCTACAAAATAAATAATTATCCCAAAATAAATCATATTTAAATAATAAAAACGGATAAATACCAAATTATATTTTATAAATCACATAACATTAAATAATAAATATAAACATGTGATTTAATATAAAATATATATTATTAGGCTCGATTTAAGGATAATGTTGATGACTTTTACGGGTATATTTTGACCGTCATCAGGTAGCTGAAGAAGTGGATGGTTTTGAACCTAACACTTACAGGGAAGTTGTGACATGTTCTGAGGCATCCCAATGGCTTGTTGCTCTGGGAGAAGAAATGGAGTCACTTCAGAAGAATGAGACTTGGGATCTGGTCAAGCAACCACAGGATAGGAGGGTGGTCAGCTGCAAATGGATCTTTAAGAAGAAGGAAGGAATGACATCTACTAAGGGTTTCAGATATAAGGCATGTTTGGTTGCTAGGGGTTCAGTCAGAAAGAAAGGGTAGACTATGAAGAGATATTTTCTTTAGTGGTCAGACATACTTCAATCAGGGTGCTGTTAGCAATAGTGGCACATCAAAATCTTGAATTTGAGCAATTAGATGTGAAGACAGTCTTTCTACATGGAGATGTAGATAAGAAAATTTATATGACTCGGCCAGAGGGTTTCCAAATTCCTAGGAAGGAAGGATATGTTTGCAAGAATCAGCTCAAGGCTGAATTTGAGATGAAGGATTTGGGGAATGCAAAGAAAATTTTGGGAATGGAGATCTATAGAGATAGGAAGCAGGGGAAGTTTTTCTTGTCTCGGCAGGGGTATATTGAAAAGATATTATCCAAGTTTGGCATGTCAGCAGCCAAACCTATAGATACTCATATGGCACCAAATGTACATCTGTCTGCTGTGTTTGCTCCATATTTAGCTGAAAAAGAAGAATGCATGTCAAGGGTTCCATATGCTAGTGCAGTGGGCAGTTTAATGTATGTCATGGTCTGTATTAGGCTTTATTTGGCTAAGGCAGTCAGTGTTGTCAGCAAGTTTATGGCTCAACCTGGAAAAGAACACTGAAAGGCAGTGAATATGATATTCAGGTACCTTGGTACATCAGATATTGGACTCATTTATGGAGGTGGTACTCAATGTTTTATCACAGGGTGCTGTGATTCTGATTATGCTGCTGATGTGGACAGCATGAGATCTATGACTGGTATGTGTTTACTTTGGGTGGTTCTGTGGTAAGTTGGAAGGCAACTTTACAGGGAACAATGACATTATCTACTATTGAAGCAGAGTATATGGAACTGACAGAAGCAGCAAAGAAGGCAATCTGGTTGAAGGGGCTAGTCAATGATCTGAGTCTGCATCAAGATCAAGCCAGGGTGTATTGTGACAATCTTAGTGCAATATGTTTGGCTAAGGATCAGGTTCATCATGAGAGAACCAAGCACATTGATGTTAGGTATCATATTCTGAGGAATGAGAGGAGGGTCAATGTGGAGAAGATCAGCACTGATGTCAATCCTGCTGATATGTTCACTAAACCAGTTCCAAGGCGAAAGTTTCAGTTGTGTCTAGACTTGCTAAATATCCAAAGCTGTTGAATCTGAATCTGGGAATACTCAGCTGATCGTGGGGGTCTGTTGAGATATTCAAATCTGAAGACAGAGGATTTCTGGCACTTGGTTGTGCATCTGCTCGGTTTGCATGAAGTTGAAGTCAAGGTGGAGATTTGTAATGGTGACTTAAACTATGCTAATGAGATCTAGTAGGAAAACATATACTGCTCAGCAATGTATGAAGCATCTGCAGAAATCTGGTGTTCAGCTGAGATCAGCTGGGTTGATCAGCCTGTTGATGGAAAGTCTGGTGAAGACAGGTCTGCTGAGACACAACAGACTTGGGGAACACATCTACTATTTTTGAGTTTTGTCTAAGTTACTTCTGGGGTATTTCAGTCATTTACTGGGTTGATTGTTATGTCGGTTAGGGTTTGATTCCCAAGGCTATAAATACCATATGTATTAATTGTAACTTGGGATGTAACTTTCTCGTGAAAATACAATATCCTCGTTTGTCCGTGGAGTAGTCGGCACATTGCTGAAAACCACGTTAAATGTGTGTTCTTCTTGTTTATATGTTTGTTTGCTTGTAAATCTTTTGTCTTTACTCACAATCACCATCACTTCTTGATCGATCTGTCATAACACTCGTCATTATCTCAATAATACGGTCGAGTTAAGCGTTTATAATAAATTTATGAATGCCACATCAGCAAAAGAGACGTGGAGGGTCCTCGTAAATGCCAACCGAGGTAACATTGAAGTTAAAAAGGTTTATTTGTAGGAATTGCAGAGGCAGATCGAGTTGGTTCGGATTAGAACAACTGAGTCAGTTGGTGATTTTACTAGATATCTCCAGCAAAATGGGCACAAATGGCGAGAGTCTGACGGAGGCACATGTAGTGCAGAAAATCCTCAAATCACTGACGCAGAAATTTCATACCAAGAAAACGGTCATTGAAGCGACCATAAATCTTGATGAATTGACTATAGATCAATTGGAATGTGAGTTATTTTCCACTGAAATTTCTCATGATCAACAATCTATTGCTATTGTTGAGGAAGATTTGCAGGCACAGCTAAATATGTCGAATCAAAAGGCTGGATCATCGAATCATGTTGAATTCAGTCAACTCGGTCAAAATTTTCGCGGAAGAGGCCGTGGCCGAGGACGAGGCCGGGGCATAGGTAATTTCAATTACCAAAGAAATAATATTGATTCTGGTCATAATGAACAAAGTAATGATTTTTCGAAAAAAAAGATAAATAAAAAAATTCAGTGTTATAATTGCAAGAAATACGGACATTATCAAAATCATTGTCGTTACAAGAATAATCAAGAAAATCATGCTAAGGTTGCAGAAAATAATGATAATAGTCTGGAAACTTCATTATTGGAAAATTTTGGAACTAATGAGAACCAAAAAAATGATTGGATTCAAGATTCAGGTTGTAGTAATCACATGTGTGGGAACAAAGAATTGTTCTCTCATTTGGATACTTCTGTACAGTCAACTGTTAAATTTGGAGATAAAACCGAGGTTCCCGTTCTTGGAAAAGGGAGAATCACTTACACTTTAAAAGATGGTTCTTCTAATGCTATTTTTGATGTATTCTATGTGCCTAGTTTACGTCATAATTTTGTTGAGCATTGGACAGTTGTCACAGAAAGGATATAGCATAGTCTTCAATCAAGGAACCTGCACAGTAAGTGATCCAAAGAAAGGACTCATTGCAAAGGTAAAATGAGTAATAATCATTTGTTTCCACTGAAAATTAATTGTGGCAGTTTACCTTGTTTTAGTTCTGTGAGTTTTGATGATACATGGTTATGGCATCTGAGATTTGGACATTTGAACTTTGGAAGTTTAAAGTTTCTTGCCAAGAATAAGTCAGTATTGGGATTGCTAGATATTGACTTTCCTCACAAAGTTTGTGAGTCGTGTACTTTGGGTAAACATCACAGAGATCCGCTTCCAAAGAATAAGGCATGGAGGGAAAGTACACCACTGTAGGTGATTCATTCAGATCTGTGTTATGCTGAAGAACCTTCAAACGGAGGTAGTAAGTATTTTCTATCTTTCGTTGATGACTTCAGTCGAAAAGCATGGGTGTATTTTCTGAGAAATAAATCTAATGCCTGTGATATTTTTAAAAGTTTTAAAAAGTATATTGAAAAACAAAGTGGTTATAAGATTAAAACTTTGAGAACAGACAGAGGAACTGAGTATATTGTCTGTGATGATTTTCTGGAAAATAATGGAATCAAACATCAGATATACTCCTCAGCAGAATGGAGTGGCAGAGAGGAAAAATAGAACGGTCATGGACATGGTAAGGTCTATGATGCACTCTAAGAAATTGCCTAAATCTTTTTGGGCAGAGGCCATTGCTTGTGCCTTTTATATGTTAAATAGGTATCATACCAGAAGTGTACCAGGTGGAAAAACACCATATGAGGTATGGACAGGGAGAACCAAATATTAGACATTTGAAAGTGTTTGGTTGTATTGCTTATGCCCATGTTCCTGATGTTTTGATAAAGAAATTGGATGATAAATCCGAGAAGTGTATTTTTATTAGATATTCTTATCAAACAAAAGGGTTTAGGTTGTTTAATCCTGTAACAGGAAAAGTTGCTATGAGCAGGGATGTTATATTTGAAGAACAAAAAACTTGGGATTGGTCACCTAAGCAAGTTGAAAAACCCAGCAGTGTTTCTATTCCAGTTGTTGGTTCTAGTATACAACAAACAGAACCACCAAGAGAGGAAATTGTTACTGAATCTTCGTCTAGTCGGCCATAACGACAAAGACAGTTACCAGCTCGATTGCAGGATTATGTCATTGGAAATGAAAATGACACGTCTGATGAAGAAATTGTTAATTTCTCTTTGTTTGCAGATTGTGATCCAGTTAGCTTTGAAGAAGCTTCGAGAAATGATTACTGGATACAAGCCATGAATGATGAGATTCATTCGATTGAGAAGAATGATACTCGGGAGCTGACAAACCTTCCACCGGCTAAGAAACCTATTGGGGTAAAATGGGTGTACAAAACAAAATACAAAGCCAATGGAGAGGTGTATCGCTATAAATCCAGACTTGCAGCAAAAGGATACAAGCAGAAGGCAGGTATTGATTATTTTGAGGTGTTCGCACCTGTTGCAAGACTTGATACAGTTCAAAGATTCGTCAAAAGGATACAAGCAGAAGACAGTATGGTTATTTCACTTGTTGCACAAAGTTCGGGGAAAATTTATCAGTTGGATGTGAAATATGCTTTTCTCTAGGTTTTCTTGAAGAAGAAGTTTATGTGGATCAACCTGCATGATATATTTTTGAAGGACAAGAAAGTAAAGTTTATCGATTGAAAAAGGCGTTGTATGGACTCAAACAAACTCCGAGAGCATGGTATACTCGTATAATCGTATTGACTCTTATTTTATTGATCATGGTTTCGAATGATGTCCTTATGAGCATACCTTATATGTCAAATATTCTGGTGGAGGTGATATCATTGTTGTGTGCTTATACGTTGATGATCTTATTTTTACTGGTAATAATGCACAAATGATTTCAGAATTCAAGGAGGCTATGACTAGTCATTTTGAAGTGACAGATCTTGGTTTGATGTCTTACTTTCTTGTTTTGGAAATTCGTCAAATGGATAGTGGAGTCATCATTTCACAAAAGAAATATGCATGTGATATTTTGAAGAAGTTAAGATGGATTGTGCTAAACCAATCTTAACTCTGGGGGAAGAAAACTAAAGATGATAAAAGATGCACCGGTGAATTTGTTGATCCTACATATTTGCGAAGACTTGTTGGAAACTTGAGAGGACTTACAAGTCGTTTTACGGTGTCGCCGTGTCAATCCCATTTACATGCAGCTAAGCGGATATTGAGATATATCAGAGGTACACAGAGTCTTGGAATATTTTATTCATGTGCTAATGATATTTCTCTTGTTAGATACACGGATAGTGATTGGGCCGGTGACACGGGTCAGAGAAAAAGCACTTCTGGTTATGCATTTTTCTTGGGATCCGGCGTTTTCTCATAGTCGTCGAGGAAACAACATGTGATTTCTTTGTCAACAACAGAAGCAAAATATATGGCAGCCACAAGCAATGCTACGCAAGCAGTGTGGTTGAGGCGCATTCTTGATTTTTTGCATCATCAACAATTTGAACCAATGAAGATTTATTGTGATAATAATCGGCTATTGAACTATCGAAGAATCCAGTTTTTCATGGTCATAGCAAGCACATTGATATCAAATATCATTATATAAGAGAGTTGGTTCGTGAAAAAGAGATTGTTATTGATTATTGTCCAACTGAAGAACAAGTCGCAGATATCTTTACAAACCATTGAAGATGGAGTCATTTACTAAACTGGTGAAGATGCTTAGAATGATGAAGTTTGAAGATTTTGATTCAAGGGAGGCAAAGTAGAGATGTGAACAAAATCTCTATGAGTGTAGATCAATGGCTGCACCGTCCAAATACTTTTCAAGTACATTAGTTTGACAAAATATTACAACATGTGTAGTATAAATTCTTGAATTGTTTGTGTTTACACTTAGTGTATTTGGCTATAAATAGCCATCTTCACCATTGTTATTGTATCAACCAAAGTAAGAAGCTTAAGAACAAAGCTTTCTATAATAAAAAGTGTTTCTTTGTGTGTGTGTTGAATCTGTTGACAGATTGCGTACACTTGAGGGGAGTTGGGACAGAGGTCCCACACTTAAGGGGGTGTGTTGAAGTGCATAAGGAAATATAGTAGCACCTTTACTACCAACCAATTGGTTTAGTATAACGGTAAGCGCTTGATCCTAACATGGTATCGGAGCTAGAGGTCAAAGGACCGAACCCTGGTTGGAACATTATTTAAAAAAAATTGTGCAAGTGTTGACAGATTGAGTACACTTGAGGGGGGTTGGGACAGAGGGCCCACACTTGAAGATTTTCTTGGCTCCACCCAAATCCTTCATTTCAAATTCAGCACTGAGAAGGTTCTTCAGATTTTGAATATCAGACTTCCTTGCAAAGAACAATCAACATGTCATCCACATACAAGACAAGATAGATATAAGATCCATCTTTCAAATGATCGTGATATACACAATACCATAAGGACTTCTCTACAGTAACCTTCTTCAAGCATAAAACCGTCAAACCTTTTATACCACTGCCTTGGAGCTTGCTTCAAACCATACAATGACTTATTCAACCTGCAAACATAATTTTCCTTGCCAGGAACTTGAAAACCCTCAGCCGTGTGTCATGTATATCTCCTTATCCACCTCACCATATAAAAGCGCTACATTTAATTGCTCAAGTTCCAGATCTCGCTGTGCCACCATCGCTAGTAACACCCTGATTGAAGCGTGTCTGACCACTGGTGAAAATATTTCATCAAAGTCAACCCCTTCATTTTGACTGAATCCTCTTGCAACCAAACATGCCTTATACTTGACCCCTTCTGCCTTAGTTATTCCTTCCTTTTTCTTGAAAATCCATTTACAAGTCACAACTCCCTTGTCGGTAAGCTGTTTGACCAATTCCTAAGTCTGATTTTTCAACAACGACTCCATTTCATCTCTCATGGCAAAGATGCCATCGAGATGCTTCAGACATGTCATCGCTTCCCTGTAAGTAGTAGGTTCAAAGAACCTCTACTTCTTCAGAACTTGGAGTGCATATCCACCAAATCATCATATCCATATCTCCTGGAGGTATCCCAACATTAGATCTTATAGGCTGCTTGGCGCCTAGACTCTGTTGATTAATGTTCTTATGACGCCTACCGAGGTCTCGGTGAGTCGGGCTTGAATCGGTCTGGTTCATTATCCGGATCGATTATAATGTTGATTTGGATCCACCGATTGTTGCATATCAAGAGACTCCACCTGAGCTCCACTGTTTCTCAACACTATCAGATTCAAAGATCGGTTTCAGATTCATGAGCCTCCCTATCGATGAGTTTAACATAGAATTTTCATCAAACACAACATCCTGCCGAGGATTATTCTCGGACTCTCTCGATGACCAAATTCTATATCCTTCACTCCATCACATACCCCACAAACACTCCTTCTTGGCTCTTGGCTCCAACTTCCTTCACTAACATGATAGTAAGTCAGCATTCAAAAAAACCCTTAGAATCGAATAGTTAGCGGGCTTGCTCGACCACATCTCAAATGGTGTCTTGAGATTGATTTACGTGTGAGGACTCCTATTGATTAAGTAGCGGTGCTTTTTACACCTTGCCCAAAATCTCCTTGATAAACCAAACTTGAGAAAGCATACATCTTGCCCTCTCCGGTAGAGTTTGATTCATCCTTTCACTACACCATTCTGGCGAGGTGTATTCCTTACAAGATGATGTCCGGCAATACCTCAATTGCATAAAATGAATCAAAATCCGTCCAAGAGAATTCCGCACCATTATCTCAGATTTAAGCTTCTTGATTTTCTTGCCTAACCGATTCTCCACTAGGGCCTTCCATTACTTGAAGTTACTGAATGCATCACTTTTGTTCTACATCATCACCACCCAAGTCATCCTTGAATAGTCATCAATGAATGACACAAAATATACATGACCACCCAATGACTCAACTTTTGATGGACCCCAGCAGTCTGAATGGATATAATCAAGTGATGCCTTTGTGTTGTGCAACCTGCGAGAACTTACTTCATGCAATTTCCCAAACACACAATGCTCACAAAAGTCCAGATTCGTGACCTTATACCCCAAGAAAACTCTTGAAAGAAAGAATCAGCATACCCTTTCACCCATGTGACTAGTCTTATGTGCCACAATTTGAGTCTCATTGAGGCGGTGAATCTGTTGAGGATGCAACAAAGAAGAAGGCTGCAGATCTGATGAGATCCTTGTAGTATATACAAGGTTCCCCACTTGATGCCTTTGATGACTGCAACTGAATCTTTGAAGACATTCAGCTGTCCACATTCACCCTTGAAATTGAACCCCTTTAAGCATCCAAAGGATCGAGAGATACCAAATTCTTGGTCATCTGTGGAACATGTCTTACATCTTTCAGAGTACAAAATTTACCATCCTCTGCCCTTAACTTTACTGAGCCAATTCCCACAACTTTGCAAACCTTGTTGTTGGCCATATAGATTTGACCACCATCCATCTCGCTCATAAGTAGAAAACCACTCCTGCTTGGACAAATATGGTAGGATGCTCCGAAATCAAGTATCCACACATCATTATGGTCCAGAGAGTCCTGCAACTAGAACCAGATCCTCATCGATTGCTCAAGAGCCAAGGCTCTCGTGCGAATTGCCTTCATGTTGTTTCTTCTTTCTTGGACAGTTGGACTTCCAATGTCCCTGCTCCTTACAATAATTACAGACATCAGTAGACTTAGGACATTTGGACCCTGACTTTTTTTTCTTCTTCTGTCCATATCCTTTTCCACTATTGTTGCTAGCTACTAGCCCAACAGCCTTGTGTCTCGGCTCCCTGGCATGTAAGGCAGACCTCACAAACTCCAAAGCTACTGTATCCTTCCCAACTATGAAAGATTGCACAAAGTTTTCATATGATGCCAGTAATGACACCAACAGGATTAGGGCTGCATCTTCATCTTCAATTTTAACATCAATATTCCTTAATCAAGTAATATTGTGTTCAGCTGGTCCAGATGTTCCCTCAGTGGACTCCATTCATGCTTCTTCAAACTGAACAACCTCTGTTTCAACAACAACTTGTTGGTCAGTGACTTGGTCATATCTGAGGCTTTCAAGCTTCTTCCACAACTTGGCTGTGGTGTCTTCCTCAAAGAACCTCGGTGATAACATCATCGATAAGCACAACATGATGGTTGAATGTGCTTTCTTCCAGACCGCATAATCCGCTGACCTGTATTTGGTTTGTCGATAAAGGACTCCACAAACCTCTTTGTTTCAACAAAGCACGATCTTGATTTGCCACAGACCAAAACTGCTCCTTCCTGTAAATTTATCGATTTTCACGCTTCTCGACATCTTTTCTTGCTAAAGATCACAACTTTATCACAGATCCTAGCACCTTGTCAAGGCCTTGGTGAAGATGAAGTTGATCGTCATGCATTGTTTTCTCCAGAACCTTACTCTGATACCACTTGTTATGACAAATGGAGATAACTTCAGATGCAAGAAATAGAAACAGATGCAATCAAAACGCAAATAATCAAAGGAGATAACAGAAAACAAGAAGAACACAGATTTAACGTGGAAAACCCCTCTCAAAGTGAGAGAGATAAAAAACCACGGGCAAAAAAGAGATCTTTATTATTATGCACTGAGTTACAGATTTCACACACACAGACAATGCGACAACAACTGTATTTATAGGTACAAATCCCTAAACCCTAGCCGTCCAGGAATCTTTGTCTGATACACCATAAATACCCCTACACGTGTCCTCCTTTTAATGGCACTGTATAGCTGTCACATAACAGAATTAACAGATGTGGGACCTGGCCAGATTCAAGACTCAGCCTTCCTTCACCTGTGACAGAAGCTTCAGTAGACTCCAACCTACTGATGCACAGATTTGAATACACCTCTCAACTGTCCATCATACAGCTGAGTTTTCAGATTGGTTCCATCAGATGTAGAGTTTAAGTCACTTTACTGACAACAATGATCGATTTTGTTTACATGTTGGATGCATATCCGAATCTTGGGTCAGTAGGTTCATATGTTTGCTTTTGCATGGAAAAACAAAACTCCTAGGTGCTAAATTCATATCATTAGTAATACTATAGTCATTGTCAAATGCATTTTTCATTCTGCGACTGCTGAGCTAGATGTCAATTTCTGGTATGTCTGCCCCTGCCATTAGATATTCCTGCTAAAATTTGTAATTGTAAGCAATTTAATTACAGAAACTTCACTAGCAATTTGTGATTGGGTTTTGGGCGACAATGAACTAGGTTAGTATTTGGAAAGACTTGAGGGGTTTTCTGTGGATATTCCCAACCTATTTTCTTGCTCTATATATGCAGAATCATACTCTGTATTCCCTATGATTCTTGGTGCTCAGTTTGAGATGATTTCCATTTTGCTGTCGACGATGTCAAACTCATAAGACTTATATATACCCTTTTTTACAGGTACATTCGGTACAAGAGTTCCATCACCATCGTATGAATTTTGTTTGTGGATTGTGGGTGTGAACCTAATTTATTGAGTTTTGATGGCAAGCTCATGAAAGAAATGAATCAGATATGGGATTAATAGTTAATTAAGTGAATCTTTTGATATTATGTGATTCACTAAACCTATGAGATAATCTTGATCGACAATAATATATCCAAATCTGTGAGATCAACTCACTAGTCGATTCACAAGAATTTTTTTTTGTTCTAGGCCGGGTTCATTTGGATAAAGGACTATTTTGTGAAAAAAGAAGAAGATAATAGCCGAAAGAATTGGAATTCATTTGGTAAATGTGTGTCACCATCACGATAGTGCTAACGTGGGCAAAAGTTTGAAGAAGAAAGGAAGCTGGTAATTATCCTAGCAATCATCGGAAATAGAGAAAAGAATTAATAGTGGTATAAAAACATTGATCGTACGAATTTGGTGGAATGTTGCTAGTTGTACCCAATTAATCATGAGTTTATTTGGGCAAGAGCCTATACCCTTGTGGTTAATATTCAGGCTCTGGTGGTTGAAGATTCGGGTTCAATTTCTCTCCTCCTTTCGTTTCCGGCAGAAAAAAAAATCAGGAATTTATTTACAGCCCTTTTTTTATTTTGTTTTAGGAAATATTTAAAGAAGGGGTAAATGAGTCCATCAACTTAATAATTGTCATTTTTGACTTAAATCTTAAGAAGCGTCTTGAAATCTTGACATTTTTCTAAAAGTATCCTAAATGACAATTAACAAATTATTTTATTTTCTTACATCTTAGATTGGTATATATTTCATATCATGCATACTATGTTAATTGCATATCATTACTTATTTTGCATTCTTCCTTCCACTTTTAGTATACATTGGAGACAATGTATGGGGGAGCTTTTCATGCATTAGAATTGCATCTTTAAGACATTTTAGGATTTCAAAGCATCAATGTAGACTATATATGACACTTTACTAACATTTTCTTTAATTTTGTGGAAGTAATAATAATCAAATGGTAATTGATTGATGCAGACACACACTTTTGTTGATACACACTCACCTTATATCACTTGTTTGTGAACTTTTGATGTAAAATCATTGAGCCCTAACAAAAGCCACTTTAAAAATGAGGATTTCACCTAGCCAAGAGCGCACTCGCTCATATTTCCTTTGAGCGGTATCCACACAGTCCAATGTCATTCTATAATTTGCATTGACATACAGTTCGAGACCACACTTTTTCAGGTTCAGTGCATTTATATGATTAAGGCACATAGGATTAACTCTTTCTAGACCCACTTTTGTTGGCCTACCCATATTTATACCCCTAGTGAGCCCCTTCTAGCATGACCCTTTTTTTTTTTTACAAACTCCAGAAATTAAACTCATGGTCTTACGATATCCCTTATTTTGTTGACCCTATTGTCAGGAGATTGTATGAATAGGTGAATGATATTTTGGAGAAGAATCAAGAAGTGAGTATCTGGTGAAGTATGGCTCGAAGTTATGTTATGAAGTGTATTGCAAGATCTAGAGTTAAAAAAATAGATGAGTTGTAAAAGAAAAAAATTAATTAGAATGAAGAGGTGTTTTATATATTGAAGAAGAAGTGTTTCCGAGATCGATTTTTACAAGCTTCTTTGGAAAGTATTATTTGCACGTTTATTCTGAGTTATGAGATGTGATATCTTGGAGTCATGTTGTGCATTTCAGTTGGAATCATTTTTTACGACTACGTGATAATAGATGTGATTTGGTTCTTTCTTCTTGACAATTCCGCCCAATATATTCCTTTTTCCCTACCATATTTTCAGTCCTTAGCCCTGTTACAACCTTGATCAAGACCTCATTATTTGTGCATTGGATTTTGAATGCATAGTGGTAGAGATTTGATTGATATGCAAATTTATGGTAATGTTTGGTTGTGTGCTGATTATGAGGGTGAGTGATTGTCCCTATGCATTGTATTGAGAGTTCTACCCGTGAGGACAAGTTGTGACTCTTTTATTTTGACACTTTAAAGTTTATGATCGAGTGAGTTAAAGTTAGTTGTATGAACACGTGTGCAGTGTGTCTTGCTTGAGTACCATTTGATTTTCATTATGGAATGTGAGATTGATGAAAATGTTGGACGAACGTTATTATTGGAATTTTTTTGGTGCATTGCATTCATGTAGTTGTAGATATAGGTTTAGGTTCATGAAAATTTTCTTTTATTATTTTGGGATTGTGAGTGCATTGTTTGAGGACATTTTTTATTCGCAAAACGATACACGAAAAAAGAAAAAAAAAAAAAGGGTCGGGTGGTGCTCGGCCGACTGGCGGCGGCTCCAACATCGGCGGCGGCGGCAGGGCAACCTGCTACCGGCGTCGGTCGTATCGTCAAAGGTGATTGATCTCCAAATTTTTGTTTTGTGTATTTTGTGTTTTCAATATGGTTCATAGTTGTGATTTATATCTCTTTGTTTAGTTGATGTCATGTAGCTAACTAATGGTCTTTCATCTTTTAATTACGTAATTTAAACGATAAAATTAACTACGCAAATTAACTGATGTGCCTAAATCGTACTTCGGCCCGCGGATCCTTATTCGGGTCCAACCGGTCACCGACATTACTGGATGAGGCCACCGGCCATTTCTGCCCGCGAGCTCGCCAGCGAAAATAGGACCGCGAGCCTTCAAATCAATTCCAAGCTTTCAACCCTATGCGACAAGAAAAGGGGATTAGGGGCCCGACACGCGATCTCATTCGATAAACGGGTCCGCCAGCGACCTCGACCATTTTATTTAGAGGAAGAGCTACCTCAAGTTCAACAAAACAACGATATAACGGATACAACGGTCAGCGAGGCCATCAGGACCGCGACCTATCGATTCCGCTACGAGCCCGCTACTGTAGATAAATAGTTATTTGGTACTGTATGTCCTCATTTGTAATTAAACCGACTTTAGTCGGTGGCTCCCCCTATAAATAGGGGAGCTATGTAACTTCATTCAATATGGGCAAAATTGATATAAAACATATGGCAAAGCCAAATTGCCCCCGTCTTCTTCTCAGATATAGTACCACCGCGGGAATCCATTGCCGCCACCGGGCATCACCGGAAAACACCACTAAAATACACTTTTTATAGCTAGATATCCACCTCAAAAGATATATACCGCAAATCTGATTTTTCTAACAACATCAGTTGGCTCCGTTACCGGGAACAATCGAGATTTTCATCACTTTTCCGGCCAGATCTAAAATTTTCCGGCGACCCAAAATCTCTCTTTTTTCGATTTTCCGGTTGGATCTACATCAACATCCACATCCGCCACAATTATCTGGGAAGGGTTTTCAAATTAATGTAGCATTTTGGGTCCGATTCTGCAATTGAAAGATCAAAAATGGAAAAGGATGAAGAGGCTAGAGGATGAAGAAGCTGTCAAGACGTTGAAAGAGTTGGGAGTTTATGATCTATTGGTTGAAGCTTGCAACAATTTGGGCTGGAAATCATCTACTAAGCCACCCAGCATTTTGATTTAAAGAAGGCCATAGCTAATGACCAAACTGAAAAAGCTTGATGAACAAAAGTTCAAGCTGAAAGTGAAATCGAGATGTGGAGCATAGCCAGTTTGTTCATCTGTGATTGAAAGAGGACAACAATGGAGGTATTCTCTTCCTAAAGCGTCCAAATTGACCCAAAAATTGCAATTGACTTTCATTTCATCTTATCGAGAGAAGATGACCGGAGCTGGAGAAAAATCATCGGTAAGTTGTCCGTCGAGCATGTCAATTACTCCTTTTAGCTACTTATTTAAGCAGGCAATCTCTGTGCTCCATTCCATGGCCGAGAGCTCCATGCCAATCTTGTCCAAAAAAAAAAGATGTCCCAACTTGCAAAAAAAAAAAAAAAAAAGGAGATTGATTTTAATTTGAAGAAGTATGGTTTGGATGAAATTAAGAGCAGTTCGATCAGGTACTTAAAAAGAGAAATGAAAAGCTCGAACAGAGACCATCTTGTATTTTCAGGTGCAATTAATATGGCTGCCGAACACCGTGATGATTTTTACGAGCCCGCAACGAGCTCTCTTATAGCGGGCTCTCTGTCAACGAGCTCTCCAGAATTAATTGTACCGGATAATTCTAGGTCGGCCAGCTCTAAGTCCGACCCCAGCCGGCAAGCTCTAAGCCCGACCTCAGATTGTGCACCATCCAGAATTTGTTTCTAGCAAGCTCGTCACATCATAGCTCCGATCTTACTCGAGACAAGGGGGCCGCACATCGGATTTTTAATTCATTCATCGAGCTCAACAGAAACAAGTAAGACTTTCAATTCAATTATTTTTAGCAAGTTCGACGCTTTAACGTCCTCGACCTCGCCAAAAACAAGGGGGGCTATATATACATATACGGATACGTCGGACACAAATAGTGGACTCGAAAAAGGTGATATATTTCGAGCAAAGATGAAGGTGCGAGCTCAAAAATACTTTGGGAAAATCGTCACAAAAGCAAAATAAACATTTATTACAAGCTCCATTTCAGCGAGCTCATTTATTACAAGCTATCTTATTATGAGCTCTCTGCGAGTCTGCTACAGGCTCGCCATCAACATAGATTTCTCTACAACTAAAAGCCCGATAGAGCGTTATCGGCACTCAAAGCCCGTCGCTCCACGCACGGCACTTTAAGCCCGATAAACAATATCGGCACTCTAAGCCCGGCTCCAGCTCGGCATCATATTTTGAGCTCGCCTCAAGCATCTTTTATAAGCCCGACCTCAGCTTGGCATCATACTTGGAGTTCGCCCTCGAGCGAATCTTTTATAAGCCCGACCTCTTGTAAGACCGACCTCTAGGTCGGCATCATATTTTGAGCTCGCCTCAAGCATCTTTTATAAGCCCGACCTCAGCTCGGCATCATACTTGGAGTTCACCCTCGAGCGAATCTTTTATAAGCCCGACTCCAGCTCGGCATCATATTTTGGAACTCGCCTTTGAGCGAGCACTTTATAAGCCCGACCTCTAGGTCGGCATCATATTTGGAATTCGCCTACGAGCGAACCTTCTTGTAAGACCGACCTATAGGTCGGCATCATATTTTGGAGCTCGTCTTCGAGCGAGCCCTCTACAAGACTAAAAGCTCTCAAGCCACCAAAGGCTAAATCGATTCACGACGCAAAAACCACAAAGTCAGAATCAATTTGTGGCACACGCCACAAGATGCCAAGTTCATCAACTACACACAAGCAACGAAAAGACCTACTCTGAGCAAGGCACTGAGGCAAATCTAACAGGCAACAGATCCGCAAACAGACTATTACTCTCCGCCTAACATTTCAAGAAAATGATTAGGGCACGGAGTAGGGGGCCATTGATGTGCCTAAATCGTACTTCGGCCCGCGGATCCTTATTCGGGTCCAACCGGTCACCGACATTACTGGATGAGGCCACAGGCCATTTCTGCCCGCGAGCTCGCCAGCGAAAATAGGACCGCGAGCCTTCAAATCAATTCCAAGCCTTCAACCCTATGCGACAAGAAAAGGGAATTAGGGGGCCGACACGCGATCTCATTCGATAAACGGGTCCGCCAACGAACTCGACCATTTTATTTAGAGGAAGAGCTACCTCAAGTTCAACAAAACAACGATATAACGGATACAACGGTCAGCGAAGCCATCAGGACCGTGACCTATCGGCTCCGCTACGAGCCCGCTACTGTAGATAAATATCTATTTGGTACTGTATGTCCTCATTTGTAATTAAACTGACTTTAGTCGGTGGCTCCCCCTATAAATAGGGGAGCTATGTAACTTCATTCAATATGGGCAAAATTGATATAAAACATATGGCAAAGCCAAATTGCCCCCGTCTTCTTCTCTGATATAGTACCACCGCCGGAATCCATTGCCGCCACCGGGCATCACCGGAAAACACCACTAAAATACACTTTTTATAGCTAGATATCCACCTCAAAAGATATATACCGCAAATCTGATTTTTCTAACAACATCATTAACAAGCTTATTGCTTAAGCTAGAAACTCTCTCTAATACCACTGTCAGGAAATCTACGCAGAAACGCAATGGAATTCAAAAATTTATTTCCTTTTAACCAAGATCGACTTCGTTTAAGCAATAAATAAATAAGTAGTAGACGATGGTTACCTTGCTTGATCTAAAAGATCGACGCTTTGACCGTCTAAGGAGAGTAGCGATGCACGGAGCCGCCCAAGCGTTCGGCCTCTACCGGTGATCCACATGAACACCTTGCCGGAATCCCGTCCTGGATTGCTACCAGGAAAACTCGGTTGCTAGACCGACCTTTTCTCTCTCTCTCAAAACTCTCTCTAAAAAGCTCTCTATTTTTCACAAGAACTATTAGCTCTTAGAATTGTGATGAACAAAAGAGCTAGCCAAGCCTTCCTATTTATAAGAGAAGTGGCGCCCCATATGTATCCCAATCTGATTGGGAGAAACTTCCTAGTAGATCGGGGAGAAAGAAAACATCAATGATTTAAGTGTGTGTGGGGGGGGGGGGGGAGGGGGGTGATACCATATTTTATATGATTTTCTGTGCTTATTTTTTTTATCTATTTTGTCGGGAGATGATTTGTCCCGGATATGTTTTGGATGATTTTCAAGTTTTATGAGCTCGAAAGAGATGATGGAGATTTCTGGACTTATAAAACAATTTTTGAAAGTTTTGTGGAAGATTCGAAAAAAGAAGGATTTCAAGAATTCAGAGTTTCAGTTTTTGCCTATGTCGGGGTCTCGACTGATAAAAAGAAGACAGAGCCTATTAAAGTCAACCGTTGATTTTTCTCTTTTATCACATTGGACTTTTATTTTATGCATTTTAATTAATTAGATTTATTAATAATATCATTATTAAATTACTATAATTAGTATTATAAATAATATTGTGCTTGACCCAATTAGGACAATTTTTCCCATTTATTTACGTGAAATAGGGAAATAAAAGGTGAGCCTTAGGTTTAGTATAGGGAGAATAGGTTTTCGAATAAAACCAAGAGGGTACTAGTGAACATAGGGACATCTTATGTATTCACATTGGTGTCGCAGACGGTTAAACCCTAACTGAAAGGGTCCTCACTCTCCTGTCGCGGACTTCTTTGTTCGACTTTGAATGGTAATTAGATTTATTTTATGTATTATTTTTAATTTATAATGTGTAGTTAATTTATGTCTCTTCTAGTTAATTGATTATTAAACTCTCAATTTCATGAGACTGTGAGGTATAATTGTTCTTTCTTCACGTTTGATTATTAATATTTGTCTATTATCTGATTTCCCGGATATATGATTAGAATTATTCGTTTAGTTGTTGGCGCGCTATAATTAAGCGATTATTTTGATCTAGTAGTGGTAAACAACGCATTGCCTACTGGTTCGTAGCTCGTAGGATTCCTCGTTGTGAAAATAGGTAAAACTATGGTTAAAATTAAGCCAGTTGGATTAATACATAGTAATTGGCTCTTTCTAATTTTTAAGGTTAATTGTTATGTCACCAAACTCCGGGTGGTCGTTGTGGGGTGTGCCATAATTATGGTGTAATTAGTGGCAGTTGTCCTAATTAACGAATTTAGGAAAGATTTGTTGACTCACGGTTGTGGTCAACAATAACTAATTTATTAATAATTTAACGAGTCATCCTTGAATCGATGATCAATCGTAGGAATTGAGGGGAAACGATTAATTGACTGGAATTCTTCGTTTATTTTTCATTTCTTTGTAGGAAATTAGGTAAAAACACAAATATCTTTCATTTACAAATTTTAGAAGAAATAAGTCCATCATTCCTTGTGGGTTCGGCCCTTACTTCCGCTATACTAGATATAAAGGCAGTAGGTGATTTTATCTTTTGTGGCTTGACGGCTTACCAATTACCCTGCTAGTCACTTTGAATGATGATGATATGAAAATGAAGAGCACAATAAAGTCCCCCGATGTTGAAAAACTTTGCCCATTTAGTGCACTTGAAATCAAGAAACTAAAAGACGAGGTACTAATTCTCGTATTCATATCAGTTGCCATCTTAAATATAACATATAATAGGTTTACCGCAAAACAATCTTCGTTTGCTGGTTGGTTCTGTCACGCTGTTTCACTAACATACTGTGCATCCATGAATTTGCAGGGACAATCACCTTTAAACGATATCTCCTTTGCAATGGATAACATAGTAGTCGTTTGCTTCGTCAAGTATGATGGTCAAATTATAGTAAACCAACTTTAACTGGCAGAGTACCGGGTCGGCTGTACTACAACGGCGAGCAATGTCATATCCCACGAGGAATCAATCAAGTATCACAATCACGCTTGTATTTAGTTTAGGCTCACAAATATTGGTGAAATTAATTATTACTAAGAATAAATATGCTTACTTTAAATAACAGGAACACTACTCTTAACATCTTTACCGAATCACTAAGGACGAGCCTTAACCTACCAACTAACCAATAGTTTCTAATGAATGTGTTATGGGTGCAATCTTCTAAACTGGTCCCTAGACGCTAATACCACAACATAGTTACCATATATTAGGTTCAACAGTCCCCTCTATGGGATTTAATTGACCTAATATGATGAAAAACAATGAGACGCTCCGCATCCACCGAGTTCACGACTTAGCTAGAAAAACCTTACCAAGGAACAGGCTGCGAAAAATTCTACTAGTTCGTGCATGACAATCCTAATACCCTATTTCGCACACTCCCTCGCCAAATACATTTATAGAGTTTGTGTGTGATCAATTAATGGTTAGCTACTCCATTAAACGCATTAGACTCAAGTTTTAGGACACAACAATTCAAAAGATTTAATTTTTAAGTCTTACTCATCTCTAGATCATCGTTTACGCATTAATTTCATAGTTCCATCACATAATTTAGCTACTCATACGAATAATAAAATCACCGAAATCAATGAAGAAATAAATAATAGACATCATAAAAATATAAGTAAAATTACCAATAAAAAAGTTGAAGCAATCCACCACTCGAAACGTCACTTTGTTGTGTTCCAATCACAAAATAAAAAGAGAAATAAAGCTATAATTGTTCTAAGAAATTTTTGCAGAAAAGTAAAGTAAACTATTCTAATGAGATGAGAAAAGCAGCTGCTGTAAAATAAATTTTTGGGGTCTGAAAACTGCGTTGAAAGTTGACCTAAGTGGCTTGTAAAGTTGACCTAAATGGCTTTTAAATACATCAAATAAGAAAGTTATGCAAATTGATGCTGCTTGGAAGGTTGATGGGAGGCGTGTAGGAGGCGGTGTTGCGGTGATGTATGGCGATCACAGTCTTCTAGAGGTTTGGGACAAGAGTTTTAATTAATTGTGATTTTTTTTTTTTAAGAGCTGAGGGCAAAAGTGGTCAGGTGGGGGTTAGTACAAGCTGCTGAAAGAAGATCACCTAAATTTTTGGTTAAAACTAATTCTAAAGAGTTTTTGATTATCCATGAAGTGGCAAATTTGCTAAAAGTCTTGCTAAGCCTGTTGTTTGGCAAGGGTTTTCCCCACTTGGATTCTTACATCTCTCAGCAAGGAAATTGAGGTGGAAAGTGGCATATGTTTGACCATTGTAATGAATACCTTTCGTTTCGAGGGAAAAAATAAATTTATGCAACATGAAGTTTGCTTTCTTATTTTTTTTTTGGGGTTGGCTAGCGTACATTAATGAATTTTTAAGTATATTTTTTTGGTTATTGAAAGTGATTCAACGGAGAAACATGTATACTTATGGATGAAACTATATTAGAATTGTTGTTAACCCTCTAATTAAAAGCCTTGAAATATTTCCCCCTTCATCTAAATAAGCTTAAACTATTTTTTCAGGTTGTATAATGATATCCTATGGATAAGTGGCTGTTGTAATATTTCATAAAATATATTCTTTTACGGAATCCTTTGAAGACTATCACCATTGGAAATGAGAAAGAAGGGGAAAGCGTGTTTGATCGTGTGGTGATATCTATTTAGGTGGTTGGGGGGTGGGAGCGTGCTGTACTTTTAGTAACAATTTTACATATTATACTTCTACAAAAATAGTCATGTAATGTTGAACATATTACTTATTGTCGATCACCGAATATTTCCAACTTTACTTATTGTCGATCATCGAATATTAAATATAGACCTTTTGTAGTTTGTTTACTTTGTCTTACTTTTAAGGTTTAAGAAACATTAATAATTTTTTGAAACTCATATGCATTGCACGGGTTTTATGCTAGTATATATATGGAATAGGATCCTCTCAAGTATTTGAAGGAGTATTCTCTCAAGTAGAAGTGATCTAACCACACACCTAAAATGTGAAAATCATCTAACCGTCTATTTATTTTTTCAAAAACTACGTCGTTTTGGTGTTAATATGTAAAACCAATGCACTTTACCCAAAAGTCTTGAGAGATCCATCCTCAGTATATATATATATATATATATATATATATATATATATATATATATATGATAAACCATTAATTAAGTTGCACAATCCAAGTGTATCTTATACACTGAAAAGTGGCGCCCATATAGCCATTAAATGGCTTCCGGAACATTCTTCAATTAATCAACACAATTAATATCTTGTATTCAATTTATTCATAATAAATAAATACCATCATATTAATTTAAGCACTATAACACTTTATAGTCGAGATAAACTTTCCTTATTTGGTTATCACTATAACCGCATTTTAATCCGGCTAGATGTTCTTATTGTGTGACCAAATAGGCTTCCGAATATGTTGGCCGTAGACACAAAGTCCAATTATGAAAATGCCCTTCATACCTAACGATCACGAAATAGCGTCTAGCAACATATCGTGACCCCCAATCATCGGAAGAGTCAAAAGCGATGACTACTGCCGTTCATGTGAAACAATTACCGTGTAAACAAAATCCTATCGCTGTAATAATATACATACAATCGTATCTCGAGCGTCAATACATCAACGGTCGTATCTTATAATCTGGATATCATACTTTCTCGAAATAACTCATTTACTCTCACTTTGTAAAGATTCACGATAGCTAGACAATCCTTATAAGAAGGTCATTTCAGATGTTTACTCATACTAATAGGATACGCGATTTCCAGAGCATGGATGTGGCGATTATGTGGTAAACTAGGACATGCATGTAAAGTTGTGGCGATCATGTGGTAGTGCTCGGGTATGATATTGAAGCATGTGGCGATTTCCAGACTGTTGCTTAGTTCAAAACAAGTCATCAATACCTTTTGTTTGTAACAAATTACAGCTACAATGACATGGTCCTAGTTTACTCCTTTTGCTCTTTTGTATCCATCGAAATCTTCAGCTGAAGATGTTGAGGGTAATCTGATAAGTATGCTTGCATTTTTATTAGATTCACAGCTTTCTTGCTTAATCAATTCCGTATGTATTATAACGTTATGACTGTCGCCTTAAAGATTTTCTTCCCTAGCTTCACTGCTTATCTGTGTTTTCAAAAACTTTATTGTGTATATATATGTTTTGTTTATGATTTCTAGCTCTGCATTCTCATGATGCTTTGTTTGAAAGATAGCCATATACACATAAACTGCGGAACTTACCATGTCTGTGACGTTTAGAAAAATATTGACATTCACTAAAATCATAATGCTTTATACTCTTCTTTCACCTGCAATTGTTAATCCACTCTACTAAAACACAATAAAATAGGCTATATATTAATGGGTCTTGCGGTGCGAGGCCTAACCCGTCTAGTATTAATTTATACAGAAACTGCCGAGGTCTTACTTGTTGGGCTGACAAAAGGGTTATAGTATTTTTGAGACCCAAATGATTTCGGCCCATGTAAAGGCTGTCAATTGTTCTATGCTCCTCTAAAACCCTAAACCTGTTCTCTTCTCCATATATAGTTTCTCCAAAGCCTTTTTTTTAAGCCTACCGCTCCATTCATTCTTCTCTCATAAACTAAAACGCAAAAAGATGAGCATTCTCCCTGGCTGTGATACTCGTATATTTCCTTTTTCTTTATTTTGTGTTTGGAGTCAATACTTGTGAATCTATTCGTCTGAAACAGATTTCGATCACTTTTGATCTATCACTACTTCGTGATTTTTGTCTTCTTAGCTTAGTTGTTTAATTTTAATAAATTTTATTAGTATAGATTCAGTGGCAGAATTCGCAACGATTTTCTTATAGAAACTACTGGGTAAATTGTTAGTAATTTGGGGCTTTGAATATCTTACCCTTTTGCACTAGATTCAATTTGCTCCAGGGATAATCAGGTCCCTCAAATGGAAATTTATCACTCCATTCATCACTTTGTCAGCATTATTTGATTTACCTGTATTTTGCTGATCATACAGAGATGGAACAATTTTCTTTTGGAGTAATTTGAGGTCCCTTTCTCAATTGAGGATTGGCATTTGACATCCTCGATTATCTGGGCTCTTTCTATTTTTTGGTTTAGTTTTTAAATAGCTTAAAAAACTACATTTAAAATTTTGAAATGGTTTAATTTTTATTTGTTTTTGTTAATGATGACAAACTGTAAGGCTTGTTTCTCAAAACATTCGCAGTTGCCGCCTAAGAGCTTTCGCCTTCGCCAGGCTTGAGAGTTTATGCTGCTTTTATCCTTCCTTGGATGTCTGAAACAACTTCTTTCCCCAATTTTGGTTTTTTTTTTTTTTCTTCAATTTTTTTCATTAATGCCCACCCACTAATTGGTTTTATTAATTGTACATTTTTACTGTTCTATTTTTTTTTTTTTTGGGTTTATTTTCATTGATTCTGTCTCCATATGTATTGTTCAGCTTAAATTATACTTGTTGATGATGACAAACTGTAAGGCTTGTTTCTCTAAACATTCGCAGTGGCCGCCTAAGAGCTTTCGCCTTTCGCCAGGCTTGAGAGCTTGTGCTGTTTTTATCCTTCCTTGGATATCTGAAACAATTAACCATTTGTCTCTGCATTATTTTTTTTCACTTTTTGTTGTTTTCTTAATTCAATTTTTTCCTAAGTTTTTTTTCCCTTTTAAATTTAATGTTTGTTATGTATTTTGGATTCAATCTCAAGCCTCTTTTTTTATTTTTATTTTTTATGTTTGTTGATATGTTTCTTGCAAGATCGGAGTTATCTTTTTTGATTCTTTACGTGGTAAAAAGACCTTTGATTACTACACGTGCTAAAGAACTCCGAAATTTAAACAAGGTGGTGTTTAAAGCCTTAATTTCAGATTATATATATCAATAGATTTTCGGTTACGCACACCTCCAGATTTTTTGCATTTAGTTTTGTTTTTTCTCTACATTTATTTTCTGATAAACTTTATCGGTGACACTATTGGATTATTTGGGGTTTAATTGTAATCATTTGGATATGTGTTTGTGTGGTTGTGCAATGATGATATATAATAATCCCAGCTCTATGAGGCCTTTCTTTGTGAGATGCCCAGGAGTATACACTTTTTTTTTTCTGAGCACAATCTTTCCCTTATTTATTTCTTTCGTTGATGAGAAACTATGTTTTTCTTTCTTTGGTTGATGCACATTTGGTGGGGAGTTTATTTTGACGTGAAGTGATGGGTGAAACAGTTAGAACCAGTTTAAATACAGAATGAAACTGTGTGGTTGTGAGTGCTCCACATGTGGAGACACAACACAAGTATTTCCCCATTTGTCGGCCTTTAGATGAATCAAGTGTAGCAAACTATAATGTGTTTTTTCTTAATAACAAACCTCTAGTTATTCCATTTGCTTTGTAAACACATGTAGATTAATCTGGACCATACAGTTTCAAATCAAATTCAAATTGTGTTGTTCGATTTCATCCATGTGTGGCTTAAAATGAGATTCATTGGAATTGCTACCACTAAAATCGTCAATGGACTTTACATGTAACATGTTTTGAAATATTATTAGGAGGGACGGAAATGAAATCTCGGTTTAATTTTCTCTCTTTAATTCATCTTCCTCGAAAAAAAACCTTTTTTCTATGCATTAGAAAGTTTGTTTTGGTGAGAAATTTAGTTTTTGGGCTTTTGGATAGGAATCATATCCTGATTAATTTCATTGTAGAGTGATTATATTCGATTATATTCAATAGGAGCTTGGCAAGTTATTACTAGTAAGCCAATTTAAAGTTTTTAAAATGGACATTCATGTTAAGCTCAATGCTTCATCTCCTTTTCTCATCTCTAGTGGTTGTGCAAATTGCAATGTACTGGTTACAGTGTCTCTCTATGAGAATCGATGCTTGCTATTGTTGGTTTTATATTCTTAGCCCTCGAAATCAAACTCTTCACAACAACAGTTTTTTAGTCCTCAACAACAATTCTACAGACTTGGGACTCCAATTATGCCAACATGGTGTTTTTTTCGACGGCAACTCAAGGCATGAGAGCTTTGTCAAAATACCATTTTTGAGAAATGCCGTTTGTTGGACTACCTGTGACGTCTCGTTTCCGGACACCGAGTCCTTATCCGGAAACGAACGCCCGGCATGTATAATATTAAATATAATCTAATATTATACATAAGCCTTACGTCATATATCATAAACACAATGTGGAAACGAAACGGCTCGGGGAAATAACTTTCAAAGACCAACTAAACCAGATTCAATGCTGCACTAAAATCCAAAGGAAAATGGAAAATGAAACGTCTTACAACAAATGCCACTAAACGAGCCATACCCAAAAAGAAACAGCATTCAAAATGAAGAAAAAAACTGAAATAAATAAAAGTCTTCAAAACACAAGTTAACTTCGTAACCAAAAGCATCAAACATCTTCGTCATACTCATCTTCATCAAAAACCTGTTTATCTTCTCATCTCAAAACATATAACGGTGAAATACATACGTCTTAAGAATTAGCAGTAGAAAATTTATTGAGATCATGCATTTTATAACGAAAACTATTCAAAGAACTTGTTATTAGGCCAAAAGAACATGATCTTACATCTAACTATCATATTATATTCATGGTATAATATGAGGTCCCTAAGGTTATTAGTTTAGCTTATCTTTGATACATCATGTTTACGAGGGCACTACACTTAGTGAGATATGCATTAAGACAAAAGTTGCAACCCTATAGAGATAAATCTCTAGCGGTCCCGAGACAATGAATCACTTTAACGGCTAGCACTGTGGTTGTCAAGGTGAATGACTATTTCGTTTGTGAGGTTGTCCGGCGGTATGATCACTACTTTAACTCGGCTTTGTCTAGAATCCGGCAGTGACTATCACCACTTTATCTGGCCAACCAACACATTGCCGATGTTGTATCGCGGCCTATTCAAGCTCTCATGATGCTTAATCTTTTATCTAGTCAAGTTCGTTTATTAAGCGATTAACTAGCCACCTAGGTTCATTCAATACAAAAGCTCCTATTCCTCTTCTTAGACTTTTTAGACTCAATCTAGCAAATCTGCTGGCGTTGATGAATACTAATTCACCAAAGCACAAGGCCACTCTTATTATTCCGACGGTCCCGAACTTCAATTCCCTTTAAGAATACATTCGGTGCAGAACCAAACGTATCGGAAGATTATTCATGGCTTTGTCATGTTCATTAGGGGTTATAACATCAAAAGGTAACATTTAGAACTCACCACATGGCTTAAGACACATGATAAAGGAAAGCAGCATTATCCGGACGGACAGTTAGGTGTCCGGACGGATAAATTGACCCAGCCGGACGGCTATATCTCTGGTTTACTCTTTGCCCGATTAGTGAAATATCCGTACGGATAACGGTTCTATCCGTACGGACAGGGTCCGACTGCATCAGAAAACCAGATTTCTGCCCTAAAACCAACACCTAACGATTTCTAAACGATTCTACTCCAAGCCACTTCATTCTAAACTCAAAAAAGATGCAGTAAGAACCCAGGAAATACATCATAAAACAACAATCCTTCAATATGAAAATCCCGTTACCTTAATTGCGAGCAACAACGATCCAAATCCAACAAATACCTAGCTCTCAACTCAACCTTCTCCAAACTTGGAGAAACTTGTATCCACACGATCCTTGCGTCACGTGGAGTCTTTTCTCCTTGAGATGTCTGCACAATCGAGCAATGGTTAGCCTTCGATTATCGAAAGTCTCCTTTTACTCCAAAGAGATGAAAGTGGCGCCTCTTGCCAATTTCTCTGATGCTAAACGCAAAACTGAAAATTTGATTAGGTTATTAGGAGTATTTCCTTTTTAATAACTCTCAATAATTACTCAATTTCCTTAAATATCCTTTTATTTCCAAAATTAAAATAAATCTAATATTCTGATTTCCGTTAAATGACTGAAATGCCCTTTCTCAAAAATCAGGATATTACATTCCTCCCCCCTTAAGAGGAGTTTCGTCCTCGAAACTTGAACGTACCTGGAAGATCCAGAAACTCTGGGAACTCGGCTGTCATCTCATCTTCCTCTTCCCATGTCGCTTTACTTGGTGAATGATTGCTCTATTGCACCAAGACCAAAGGAATCATCCTTCTCTTGACCATCTTCTTTTTCCTATCAAGAATCTTAACCGGCTTCTCAACATAGGATAGGTTATCTTGAAGCAATTCCGGATCAAACTGAGATTCCACATCCGTAGAAGATAGACACTTCTTAAGCATGGATACATGGAAGACATTATGTACCACTGAACATCGATTCCGGTAACCGAAGTCTATATGCTAACTTTCCAATCCTTTCGATGATGTCAAAGGCCCCACATATCTCGGACTCGGTTTCTTTTACGCCCAAACCTCTTAACACCCTTCATCGGAGAAGCTCGTAGATACACTCTGTCCTCAACTGCAAACTCTAACGGTCTTCTTCTGATATCTGCCCAACTCTTCTGTCGGTCTTGAGCGGCTTTAAGATTCTTCCGTATCAGCTCAACTTTCTCTTTAGCCTGCTTAACTAACTCCGGCCCTGTCAACTTCTTTTCCCCAACTTCGTCCCAATAAAGTGGATTCCGGCATTTCCTACCATACAAGGCCTCAAACGGTGGCATCCCCAAACTAGTGTGATAACTGTTGTTATAAGCGAATTCTGCCACTGAGAGGAACTCATCCCATGATCCCCCTTCTTCAAGAACGCAAGCTCTAAGCATGTCCTCGAGAGTCTGAATCGTCCTCTCGGATTGACCGTCTGTCTGCATGGGTGAAAGGTACTCTAAGTCCGTCTTTGTTCCAAAAGCCTTTTGCAATCCTTTCCGAAGTGACTTATGAATCTACTATCACATCCGGATACGATAGATAAAAGCACACCATGAAGTCTCACTATATTATCCAAATACAGATTGAGTGAACTTCTTAATAGGCATGTCAACCTTACATGGCAAGAAATGGGGCTGATTTCGTGAGTCTGTCAACAATCACCCAAATCATGTCATGGCCACTCTTCAGACGCTGTAAACCGGTGATGAAGTCCATCGTGATGTTCTCCCATTTCCATTCCGGTACCTCCAAAGGCTTCAACAAACCTCCCGGCCTTCTGCGGCTCTGCTTTAACTCTCTGGCATGTATCACACTTTGCCACAAACTCTGCAATATCCAACTTCATGCCAGGCCACCAATACCTCTCTTTGAGATCTCTCAGACATCTTGGTAGATCTGGATGAACCGCAAAGGCAATCTTATAGGCTTCATCCATGACTTGCGCTTTAGTCCATCAACATCGAGCACACACAAACGATTACCATACCAAAGATGTCCACTTACCCAACTGATAACCCACTGTAGGTTTCTCTCGAGCTCGCGCTTCAAATCCACTAACACCGGGTCTTTGTCTTGCTTTGCCCGGATATCGTCTAACAACTCGACCTTGCCATCAATGGCGCAAAGCATCGAGCTTCACCTTCCCGTTCGACCACTTGAATCAGAAAGCGTCTAACGATCGACCACTTTTGCCAAAGTAGTGATAGCGTTAACCGGTCTCCGGCTAAGTGCATCCGCTACAACATTCGCTTTACCCGGATGGTATCGAATGTCCAAGTCGTAGTCTTTCACAAACTCCAACCATCTTCTTTGCCTCATATTCAAATTCTCTTGAGTGAAAAAGAACTTAAGGCTCTTATGATCCGTGAATATTCTTGCCTTAACTCCATAAAGGTAGTGTCTCCACTGTTTCAAAGCAAAAACCACTGCTGCCAACTCCAAGTCATGTGTAGGATAGTTTTTCTCATGAACCTTTAACTGCCTAGAGGCGTAAGCTATTACCTTTCCTGCTTGCATCAGAACACATCCCAAACCTTGACTCGAAGCATCTATATACACGTCATAGTTATCAAAGACCTCTGGCAAAGCTAACACAGTCTTTGCAGTCAACTTATCCTTCAACGCTGAAAAGCTTCCTCACACTCCTTTGTCCACTCAAACTTGATGTTTTTAAGAGTAAGTCTAGTGAGAGGAGTTGCTATCTTCGAGAAATATTGTACAAACTTCCTGTAGTAGCCCGCTAAAAACCGAAAACTTCTTATCTCTGTCCTTTGTAGTAGTGCAGGCCACTTAGAACGGCTTCTACCTTCGCAGGATCAACTTGAATTCCATCTCCGTAAATTACATGGCCAAGAAAACTAACTTGTTTTAACCAAAATTCACACTTAGAAAACTTGGCATACAATTTCTTTTCTCTTAAAGTTTGCAAAACAATCCTTAGATGCTCCTCATGCTCCTTCTCATCCTTAGAGTATATCAAGATATCATCTATGAATACCACCACAAATTTATCAAGATAAGGCATGAAGACTCTTTGCATTAGATCCATAAACGCTGATGGAGCATTAGTGAGTCCAAAAGGCATGACAAGGAACTCATAATGTCCATACCTTGTACTAAATGCTGTCTTCGGCCTATCTGCAACCTTGATCTTCAACTGGTGATAACCTGACCTAAGGTCTATCTTAGAAAACAACTTATTTCCTTGCAACTGGTTAAACAAGTCATCAATCCTAGGCAAGGGATACTTATTCTTGATTGTCAGGTTATTCAAGGCTCTGTAGTCGATGCACATCCTCAAACTACCATCCTTCTTCTTCACAAACAAAACCGGTGCTCCCCAAGGCGATGTACTTGGCTGAATCACATCCCTTTCTAACATGTCCTTAAGCTGTACTTTTAACTCTTTTAATTCAATTTGGTGCCATCCTATAAGGTGCCTTGGTGTGAGTCTGCTGCTCTGGGATTAATCAGATCTCAAACTCTATATCCCTGTCAGGCATATTTCCCGGCAACTCATCCGAAAAACTTGAGGAAATCCTTAACTATAGGAGTTTCTTCTAACTTAGGAGTATGCTTCTCTCGTGTTCATAGCATAAAGAACATACCTTTCACAACCACTTCTCGCAAAGCCTTCATGGCTTTAACTACCCGATATTATCGGATGCCTCTTCTTACTTGGCTTATAAACGTTACCTGAAAAGTCTTATCGACTTACCCGGAACTCTGAAGACCACTTTCTTACCTCTACAATCCACATGAACGAAATTCTTGGATAGCCAATCCATCCCCATAATTACATCAAAGTCTGTGAAGTCCAAAACTGTCAAGACTGATGTACACCTATAAGTTCCAACTCTAACGTCGACTTGAGGTAAAACTTGTGCAACTTTAGTAACTCTTCCCAAAGGTGTAGTGATACTTAGGGGTTTCTCCAACTCCTGAAGTGGTAGGTTCAACTTCCTAGCTATCTTAGAAGACACAAAAGTACCTGAGGCTCCAGTATCAAACAAGGCTGACACTGCTAAGCTATCTATGATTATGGTACCTAGCAAGTGGATCAATTTAAGTACAATAAATAACATTATATGCGTCCATATAATATTAAGTATTCATAATAAACACAAACACTTAAAATGTACCTGTAACAACAAGATCATCAGGCTCTTCTGGTTCCACATCAATAGCAAAGACACGAGTAGGTCTGCTAGAGGATCCACGGTTTGCATTCTGACTCCCTCTGCTATCTGTTGGGTTCCGCTGAGATAAGTTTTTAAGACAGTTCCTGGAGAAGTGCCCCGTTTCTCCACAGCTAAAACAACCGTTACCTCCGACTCTGCACTCTCCTGCATGTGCCTTGTTGCATTTAGAACATACTGCGGTGGACCACTTTTCTCGATTAAGCGTCGCTTCGCTCGTCTTTGCGGTCTTCTTAAAGTTCTGCTGCGGTGCCCCACAATTATTACTCTGAAAAGATCCAAACGGCCTCTTATTCCCAACTACAACATTAGCTTTCTTCCTAAAAGTCTCAACCTCCAAAGCCTTGTTCATAAGCTCACCATATTCTGGTCAGTAAACCCAACATACCTGATCAGTATTTCATAAGCCAACCCATCCTTGTATGCAGTGCCATCTTTCTTTCTTCAACTCTCATCGATTCGGGATAGAATCTCCCAACTCATTGAACTTGTTGGTATATCTTGAGATACCGTATCTTCGTAATCCTTGCTTGAGTTTTAAAACGGGCGGCCTTATCTGTGCGAATTGTTTTTGGAAAGTACTCGTTGTAGAACATAACCTTAAATCCTTCCCAATCAATTACCTTTCCATTACTACTCTGAATGGCGTCGATCCAAGCTTCAGCTGCCCCCAAGAGAAAACTGACTGCCAACTGGGCCATCTCAGATTCAGGAACATGAATATTCTGCGCAGCCTTTTCAAAACTTCTTAACCATTCTTCGGCCTTTGAAGGTTCCACATTCCCGAAGAAGTCCTGAACCTTGTTCCTTCTTAGTCTGGTGTACCAGTCCACTGGTGGTGCCTGATCAACCGCTGGTCTCACTGGAGGATAAACAGGTGGATAAACCGGTGGATAAGCGGGTGGATAACCAAAGGGTACATAGGGTACCGAGGTGGATAATAAGGTGGTGGATAAAGTGCTTGAGGTTGTTGTGGTTGCATCACAGGCGGTGCTTGTTGGTAAGGATGGTATCCTGGGTGACGTTGTGGAGTGTGGTACCGCTCAAATTCCAAACCTGAATTTGCCCACAATAAACTTTCTATGTAAATGAAGATGAAAAGGAGATGATCTCGGTGCATTTATTTTTAATTTTAATGGTAGAATTGTTTATATTTTGTATTATTATTGAAGAAAAATGTACCTAATTTGAAATTAGCATGGGAGGAGGCCATTTAAAAAAGTAAATTTATTATTTTTATAGGTTAAAGGTTAAAGAATTTGTTTTTATCTAAAATGAGGAAAAAGGACAAGAAAAAAGATAGTGGTGAGAAGAATAACAACGCGCATATTACTACATGTTGCTACAACCAAATGTAGTGAACCAAATGTAATAACATGCGCGTTTTCCTTCTCCTCAACCACCGTTCTTTTCTTTCTTTTTCCCATTTTCAGATTTTTTATTCTTCCATGCATCTACTTACTATTTAAAGCGACGACACTTCATCCCAAAAAATAATATTATTTCATAAATAATTAATAAAACTAATTATTTTAAGCGACCACAACTCCACATGTCTTCTCAAAAGAGTGTTTTTAAATAACTAAATTCTAAAATATATATAATATCTAATAAAAACTATAAAAATTCTATTTAATGCGACGTCGTGTGCTGTGGCAAAAATGTTTTCTTGTGTTTCTGCTCGAAAAGAAAGGGACGTCAAGTCGTCGTATGAAAGAAGATGCTTTCGGACGACGTGTTTTTTAAAGCGATGACAAAATATTGTCGCAAAAAACCATATTTCGTGGAGTGTCATTGATTATTTGCCTAAAAAAAATATTTATTTTCATTGGAAAACAGAGCGTGTGATACAAGCATACGATGCCCCTATTTTTCAGTTGGTAAATAAAAGACGAAAGATGAGAGACTGGTAAAACCAAACGAAAGAAAAATATTAAGTCACAACTTTTTAATAAAAATAGAAGATAATTCTTGCTGTTAGCTCCCTAACAAATAATATTAGAATTGAAATCCATTTACTATGTGAAACTCAGATACAAGACGCATTGAATGTTATTCACTATCATCACATAATCAAATATTGATAATTCATTGTAATTCACGAATCAGAATATAGTAAACTACCATTTAGATGCGTTCAAACGTATTTATAAATTGAATGAGTTATACAGAATAATTAGAGCAACATACTTTTTATGAAAGCCAATGTAATAAAAAAAATTGAATTCCCCCGGTTTCTTGTATATATACTATTTTTAGGTTGAGAACTGTAGTTTTGCTTATTGTATTCATAAATTATACTCCCTCGGCCACGCAATACAAGGCCTTTTGGTTTTTAAAATTTTCTCATATCATAAGACATTGTCATATTTCAATTAAATATGTATTGTATTTATTTTTACATTAAACAATATAATATTAGTCAATGTGGCATAGCCTCTGAGACCAGGAAGTCTCAGGTTCAAATCCCTCTGAGGCGTAATTTGTCTTCCAGTCTAGTTTTCTTTTTTAGGAAAGTAATAACACATTATGTGGTGTTAGTCCATAATATGTGATTGTAAATAGTTATAGTTCTTTTTTTTCAATTGTAAAACAAAAATCAATGTAAATATGGAACAATTTTCTTTTGAAAGAATTTGAGGTCCCCTCTCTCAATTAAGGATTTGCATTCGGCATCCTCGATTAGCTGGGCTCTTTCTATTTTCTATTTTGTTTTTAGTTTAGTTTTTTAAATAGCTTCAAAAAAACGACATTTATAATTTTGAAATGGTTTAATTTTTATTTGTTTTTGTTAATGATGACAAACTGCAAGGCTTGTTTCTCAAAACATTCGCAGTGGCAGCCTAAGAGCTTTCGCCTTCGCCAGGTGACGAACCAAAAATCGTCGATGATAAATCCAGGGCCGTTTTCTTAAAGACAACCTGTCAAAAGTTTCAAGAACGACAAAAACGATAGAAAAGAGGGGGTGTTTTGGTGGTGGTTTAGATTGGACTTGAGATGTTATTTCTCAAGCTGTCAACGTATCCAATGCGTATATTGGAATCAAGTCTCCGTAATTCCTTAAGGATGGTTTATATAGAGAGTCTTTATGCCTGGGTGGCATGGGCCTTGTCCTTGTTGGGCCTGGATTTCGTGTTCCTTAAGGAAAAGATAACTACGATTTAATCCCCTTAATTGTTGGAGATAATTATGGATATATTTGACTGTCAGTATTAGAATATTAAATATGAGGGATTCTTCCCATATTTATCTGATTATCATACACGTGGGAAATACAATTGAGGATGGACTCTGGCCGACGATGGCCCGAGTTGAACTGGCTGAACCCTTCTATGTTTGGGCCGACCTGCAGGTCGGGAAGATAGCCGGTGGGATCACTCGGATTATTATGAGCCGACCTATAAGGTCGGGCAGAGGCAAGTTTGATCACAAGTAGCTCATGCAACTCGAGTACTGGGGTTCTGGCCCTCGATGAAGGCTTTTCTCTAACTTTATTTATTATTGTGTTGATGTGGAGGCAACAAGTGGGTAAGGTCAATTTCTAACATCGCCATATGTCCCCTGGATCTAGCTGATCCTTTGAGGTCACTCGGATCTGCTTAAGGTTGCTCGGCCACGTTTCGCTGGACTTGAAGAGTTTATACGCAGCTTATTCTGCCAATCTGGCGGAGTTCTGCTATGACTTTGCGGAATGCAAGCTGTTTTAGCCTACCATGGTGGTTGCGCGGTGGTGCTCAAGAACAAGGATGAATAAAATGTTGTGCTTGTGATTATGAGCTGAGCCGTATAAGGCTGCCTACGTACCCTTAACTTGTAGGGGATCAAGCCCAATTTACGTAGTTTTTCGAAAATGAGAGCCCCATTTAGTCAAGGGTGCGATGATGCTATTTATAAGGCCATGAGTTGGCTGTCACCAGGCTGTTGGACGAGCTGGCAAACTGGGACGCTGTCGAACCGAGATCGGTCTTAGAGTGTCGAGCTGAAGAGCTGGCGAAACGAGAGCCTTTGGAGAGCTGGGAGCTTTGAGGCATGAGAGCGACGGTTTATGAACTTTGTTGCCTAGTTGCGTTGGTTTTGTTCGCATTGAAGAATGGCAGACTGGAGGGGCGAGTGAGTCGAGCCCTCAGTGCTCTGTATCAAGCTAGTTGTTTGTTGCTTTATTTCCGTTACCTTGGCTCACGATAGGAATCGTGATGGTGCGAGGTGGGCTTGATTGTGCTTGGCTCGGTCCGGCCAATTAAGGGGCGGACTAGACGGGCCGAGGGGCCTATCCGTTTCTAGGTTTACGTATAGGCCATGTTCGGATCTATGGGTTATTTTGGGAACTAGAGAACTTGGCCTGATTCGACACATCGATGTCCCCCTACTCCTTGAGCTTTCGAGCGTGTAAGTGAAGGTCATGGTGTAAAGTTGTAACAACTTGATACATCGTGGGTTGAGGTGACTTTTTCTAGAGCGATCTACCGAGATAATGTATGGCTCACATAGCATAGTGCACCGGTGTTGTGCTTAGATAGCAACCGGTTTTAAGCGCGTCGGGCTTGAAAGCGTAAGGACACAATTTTGAGAAGATTCGCTCGGGGCGAGCTTTAAATCTGATGTCGAGGTGGAGTCGGGCGTATAAAAGATTCGCTCGAAGGCTAACGGACTAACTTAGCGTTAAGCTTTTCGGCGAGGGGGCAGTCGGATGACTTCTCGTGAAAGTTTAAGATGGCGCAGGGCCATGATAACACCGACTTCGTTTAAGAGCACGCGACGAACTTGGCCAGGTCGGATTGACTTCTCGCGTTACTAAGCGGACGGGCTATGATGCCATTCTATTAAGCGGACTCAATGTACTTTTTAGTTGACATATGCTTGTTGAGCCGGACATGTTGGATGTAATATCGCCGGACGGATCTAGATCCGCCCGATTACGCAGTGGAATAACAAGGATCACGATCAATACAAATTAAAACATATAAATAAATAGATCTAAACTACAAGAAGGTTAGATCTACTTTCCAATCAAAAAGGGAGATCTAAAAGATTGATGAAGTCGAGATCCAATTTGAGATGCCACGATCTTCCGATGTGTATCTCCAAGCAAGCAATCAGTGGATGTTGATCCTTGATGCTTGACCTCCTCGATATGCTACCGGAAAATCCCGAGATTTTCCCAACTCTAAACCCTAAGCTTGGCCGAAAATTCCAAGCTTATTTTGTGTGTATATGCGTGTATTATGATCCATGAATAGGCTTAGGAGAACTCTCTTTATATAGGAGAGAAATCATTGTCCTCAAAGGATTTAATAATTAATTAAATAATCAATCATAATAATCCTTTATTAAATATAAGATAAATCTAATATATTCTAAAACTAATTTAGATATATATAATAGATAATATCTAATATTTCCCGATTAATTATTTAACAAATAAACAATTAATCAAATAACATGTAATTATCCAAGAAAACTAATTTCTAATTACAACATGTATGCCACACACCATTCACCCCTAAAATTAGGGTTTCACACGCCACACTTAATTATGGGCCGAGTCCACGAAAAATGTTTTTTCCATGTATTTAATTATTTAGCCACTAAATAATTATTCGCACACCAATTAAATAGTCCAACTACTTAATTATCATTGAGGCCCAACGTCAAGAAACATATGCATGTTAGGAGCCACATCGGGGACCATGGACCTATAACCAGTAGCTATAATAAATTAAATAAAATTATTCATCGAACAGAACAATTCTTATTCAATCTATTAATTCCGGGATTACGCCACCATAAACTCAAAACTGAACTTTATCGATTATAGATATATACTTACACTCTAATAATTGAGTAAAAGCGTTCATTGATATAATCATTACATACGGATAAATCCTCTATAGATTGTTCGTTTTGATTTGGGATATCTCCGTACACCCTTCTCAAAACATCTTATCCTTATTTACCATTAACCCCCTAGTGATCAATTAGTTCATAACTAATATAATATGAACTGGGCCCATCGATCAGTTTCTAGGATTAACAAATAAGGGAACTGTCTCATGTCTACTTCTGCGGAGGAAGGAATGAATTCCATATCTGTGAAGTCACAGACTACTCACTCATTCCAGAATAGAGCCAACGAGAAGTGTTCAGATCACATGTATCCAAGTGATCCTTAACTAACACATCAAACCCTACTTTGAACCAAGCAGTAGACTATGATCACATCAGGATTGAGATCAATCCATATATGATCATCTTGTGATTCGATAAGATTTCGATCACGGAATTATATTGAGAATTCAAATCAAATCGGTCCAGTCCTATATGATAGACATCATATATAAATGCCCCACTAGGTACCCTATACCGACGGTCCGGATGAGACGGTCACACCATAAAGTGTTCTGGGCGCATTATTGGTATATTATTCACGAGACCCATACTCTGATTAAATCACCATAGACTAACTAGTTTTAAGCATATCATCACTAACTCAATTCTCGTGTGTATGCCATACACTGAGTTATGTGATTACATACCGATATACTTAGGGTTTTCAGCAGTGTATTAATATAACCATAAATGTAAATATTAAGATGAATTATAAATCCTGTCAAAAACAATTACAGAAATTGTCTTTCGGGCACTACACCTAACAATCTCTCACTTGCACGAAAGGCAAGTGATTAATTGTTTTAGAGCACACCCCTTATTCACAACAGGACATGCAGGGCTCGGATTGCCTGTCCTGCAGATTTTATTGAGTTCGAACTATAGAACAGGAGCCGGTCTGGGAGGGGCGATGTGGAGCTAGATGATGTTGGCTTGAGGCCATGGAATACATAAGCTTGCTTTTCTTACTCGAGTGTTGTATTTTGATAGTGTTTCTTACTTTGTAGGGAACCAGGAGTGGCAGGGCGTTTTCACCGAGTGTGTGGGAGTTTACAAGAGATTTGAAGAAGATTGCCGACCTGAGGCAAGGTCGGCCTAACCATGTCTACACTTTGGGGGTGGATAAGGCAAAGGGTCAGATTGTTGACTTTGTCAGGGACAATCTCCCCAGCGAGGCTTTTATAAGATGGGCATGGATGCGGTCTATGACAACCGTTTGAAAGACTTCTCGGAGGGAGTGGACATTGTGTCCGAGTACTCTGCCGTCTTTCATGGTCGCTCTTACCTTGGCTCTTGCTTCTTCCGAGCCACCGTAGAGTCTAGCCCCCGGTTTTTTAGGTCAAAAGGCTTGTGGACTTGTAGTTTTTTGTTTTGAAATTTTATTTCAAATGAAATTATCATCTATACAATAGAAGGAGTATTTCGTTAAGTTCTTAGCCTTAACTTTATTCCGAGCACTTCTTTAAGTACTTAATGGTAGAGGTATCTTGCCCTCCAGTATGCCATGCATTAACTTGTAGTTTTGGATGGCATACTAAAGTTTTGGTCATGTTTTTGCTTGAGTTTGTCCTACAGACAACAAATGCAGCTAAGTCCGACTTGTAGACTTTAAGAGATTGGTTTACAAAATTCTTGAGTCCAATCTACGGAGCTTAATTAAGTCTGACCTGCGGACTTTGGTTCGAGTTCAACTTGTAGTCCTAATGAGCTTGCCCGACAAACTTCGCTGGGCTCGTCCTGTGAAGCTCCATTCGAGTCTGTCATGCAGACTTAGAATTTATCCTTTGCAAACCTTGCTGAGTTCGACCTATGAGGCTTAGGTCGAATCTGTCTTGCATATTTGATTTTAAGCTGGTTCCATACCGTGGATCTCGGATGTACTCTTGATGAGTTTTCTTAATCCGAACTTTCAGTCTCTTGAGTGCTTTATAACTGGGGACGTCTTGCCCCTCAATATGCCATGCACTAACTTATAGTTTTTGGATGGCATACTTGGTTGTTTGTTCGTCTAATTTCGAGTCTGGCCAATGACTTAATTATTTGAGTGTGTCACATAAACTTTATTAGTTTGGTCTTTGCTGATTAGGTTGAGTCCGACCTTCGGAGCTCAAGTGTCAGTCATAGCGTTTGGAGTGGAGTCCGCCTTGCGGAGCTCGGCTTGTCTGGCCTGCAGACTTTTTAGTGGGCATGTTCGTTTCATCCGACGCGGGAGGCGCGGATGTCATTTTTTGGCGAACTGAGTCAGAAGTTTTGTTGAACTCTCAAATTAAATTTCTGCGAGCTAGGTCAGATTTTTCAGACCTCGTGTGTGTTTTACTGAGCCAGAATGGGTGGGGCTCATGTATCATATTTTAAGAGAGTCAGAAGTATTTCTGACTATTTCAGTGAGTTTGAAGTTTTGCGAACTCGATGTATGCGCGTCTATTCTGTAGAACTTAATGACAAAATGCCATTAAAATAGCGTTAAGGAGAACCTGATGGGACGATGTCCTTATCACGGGCTTGACCGGTTGGTGCACCAGAGGTGTTGTTGATCGTACCGATGTGACGATGGCGCTTTGAGTTGTGGAATTCAGGGCGACCGATTGCTCCACATATTGTTGGGCAAGGTGGGGTAGTTCGGACTGACTTCTCGCGTGCTAGTATTGGACGAGCAGGGCCAGGCTGTGTTGACTTCTCTCTTTAAAGTACGGCGAGCAGGGCCATGCTAGTTCTGACTTCTCGTGTGAGAGTTTAGGGCGGCAGGTCGAGCTAGTCTTGACTTCTCGTTTAAAAGCACGGCGGCGGCGGGCGGTGTGAAGTGAAACCGCCGGAGGAAGGCTTCAAATCGAATGAATCTTAGGATCGTGGATTGAAGTATTTGGATAATCCTCAACACAACCACAACCTGTGTGGAAGCACCTTGGAATAATAAGCTCCGCGACACAATCACAACTCATGTGAAGGCACCTTGGAATAAACCTCAACACTTAGAAAACTTGTTTTTAAGCACCTTGGTATATGGATAACCACAAGGATTGCTCAAGTCCTTGATAATCCGAGATTTAAAATCCTCTTTCCAGAGAAACTCACACAACACTTTTCCAAGTGAAGAATAAAATATAATTTCTATTGATCAAAAGTTTGAATTACAAGTTACAAATAGTAGGCTATTTATAGGATACAAGAATACATTTTAGGATACTAGATACATACAAGAAAAACACTTAGAATTCCAAGTACATGTATGTAAATTTTAAATTTTAACAAGAATAATTCTAGGTTCATTGAATCTAGATTCAATGTATCTTGTTTAATTCTTGTAAGTTTCAAGTAGTCTTGTACATGAACTTGATTTCTTCCAAACTTGTCTTCTTGCATTCTTCTCATCAAATTGACGCCACCAAAGACTCCAAAATTCAGCCATGTACTTGTTATTAATTAATTAATATTGCATAATAAAGTAATATAATAATGTAGTATAATATTGGCCAAAATGTTGGGCTTTTATTCAGCAAGCCCACTAGCAAATATGATGGACTTATTGGATCCACATTCTTCTTTCTTGGACATGGTCTCCTCCATTGCTAATTGGGCTAATTTTTCCAAAGTCTCGAGCCTCCTTTTGCGTTGCATTCGAGTTTCAGGCCCAACCCAAATTACTAGTGGATCTTGAGAAAACTTGGACTCATATTCATATCAAACCCTCCCGGTTGCGAAAGATCTGTCCTCAGATCATGTGGTTTGTGAAATGGTTGCAAATCAGTCACATTGAATGAATTCGAGATACCCCATTCGGTTGGAATGTCAAGCTTATAGGAATTATTGTTGATTCTTTCCAACACTTGGAATGGACCATCTCCACGAGGATGTAGCAAACTCTTCCGTTGGTTTGGAAATCTTTCTTTTCGAAAATGCAGCCATACCCAATCTCCGGGGTCAAAGACAACTTCCTTTCTGCCTTTATTCGCTTGTTTTTCATATCGAGCAGTTTGAGCCTCCACATTCTGCCTTGCCTTTGCATGCAATTCACGGACCATCTTAGCTTTCTCTTCTCCTTCGAGACTTGCTTGCATACCCTTTGAGTAGGACTCCAATGAAATGGAGTGTTGTTCTTGATCAACTCGTTTAATGGGGCTGCAACGCTGCGGAAATTCCGGATAAAATGCCGGTAAAAACTTGCTAAGACATGATAACTTCGGACCTCCGTTGCATTTTGATTCAGGCCAATCAGCCACTTCCATCACTTCCTCTTGATCAACCTGGATACCCTGCCTTCTTACAACAAAGCCAAGGAAGACAAAACTTTCCAAGCAAAAAGTGCATTTCTTAAGATTAGCAATCATGTGTGCTTTTCGAAGTGTTTCCGAATCAGCTTTTAAGTGTGAAAAATGTGCATTCAGATCATGGCTATAGATTAAAATGGCATATAGTACACAGGTACAAATCATTCCCAAATAACACGTAAAAATCAGTAATGACTTACCGGGGTCAAATAATATGCAAGTGCACATCTTCCAATGAATTACATGTTGATAACGTGTTCCATACTTCGTCAATGGAACATATGAAAAGTCTCTTTGTTGAATATATATATCAATGAACCTTGGAGTGGCAGCAACATAGCAATATAATTGGGAGCTAACAACATATGCGCCACAAAAGGATCAACAAAAGTGTGCACCGGTTTTCCACCATTACCAACTAGAAATAGATTATCCCAAGGAAAAATAAGGGCTGCAATTGGTGAACCCAACAGCCCGGTAATTTCCTTATCACGTACCTGCAAAGAAGAGTTAATAAAACTGCAACAAGAATTGAGGGCCATAACATCTTCTTTTGCCTCACCCAAAAGAAACTCCTTGCATTCTTTCTTCTCAAGAAATTCCTCCAATATTTCTTCTTTATTATCCACAATTTTAAGAGTTTGTGTATCTTCAATCTCAACAATTTTGCATTGCAATTCATAATCCAGTTCCTCAGAATTAAATTTTTCCTCAACAATTGGAGCAAGAATTGTATTCTCAGCAATAGTCATCTCAGAAACCTCTGTTTTCTCTTCCTCAAATTCAAGTTCATTCACCTTCACCACTCTCAATTTCCTCCATTTTCGACTCCATCTTCTGGATGTTATCATTCTCCTTAATTTGCCTTATATCCTTACAAAATTGATCCATCATATCGTCAATCTGTTCTTTGAATTTTTGATTCAGTCCATCAAGTCGTTGATTAATACGTTGACCAACTTTCTCACGGTGTCGGCCATAAGCATTTTTAGAATGCATTCTTTTTAAATCATTATTTTCAGCCATTCTTCCTCTCAAAGATGTGCATAGTTAGCTCAAGTAGAGAATCAATTCGGATTTCAAGTATTGAACGATACTCAAGTTACCCAAAATACCAAGAGTGGAGAATCAAGAGTTTTAAGAGTTTTGTAATTCCAAAAGTGAATGCAACAAAAATTGTGAAGTATTTCAGAGAAGATATTCAAAGATGTTGTAATATCCCGATTTTCGATAAAAGGGCATTTCGGTCTTTTGATAAATCGGAATATTATGTTCTTTTATTTTTTTTAAAAGGTTTTATAAAAGAAAAGGGATAATTAAGGAATTATATGGTATTTAGGAAAATTTGGGATTTATTAAAAGGAAATAAATCCTAAATTAACCTAATCACTTTTTGAAAAAAAAAGAGAGAGAGGAGGCCGCATCTTTTGAAGAAGGGCGCAAGTTTAGAAAAAAAAAAGAGAGGAAGAACTTTCAATCCCCAGGCTTAATCCGTTGATCTTTTGGACAGACATCTCAAGGGAAAAAGAATCACCGCGACAAGAGGATCGTTTGGATATCAACCATCCTTAGAACCGTTAACGTAAGTTCTCATCACCGTTCTTGTTAGGGTTCGTTTTCCTGTTTAGCATCGTTAAGCCTGCGTTTCTGCGTTATCTGCATCGTAGTGATCAATTTGGTGTTGATCGTTTTAGGTTCGAGGTTAAAGGTTTATCTTTTTCAAAGTTGTGGTTGCTTGGATCGTAGTAGCTCGCAAGAATCGAGGTAACGTGGTCTTCTATCGTATGATTTAGTTCTCATAACGTTGTAGGGCAATGTGTATGTTTTTACTCTTTGTTTTTAAGTTGTTTTGGTCGAACTTTGGGATGCATATGGTTGGAAAACGCAGCAAACAGTTGCGTAAATGCAGGAAATTCCCGGGTGGGCGGGCGCCCGAGGATTCGGACGGGCGTCCGGTTCCTCTCAAAGTGGACGAGCGTCCGATTCCTCTTGGACGAGCGTTCAGGTGAAATTTTGATACGAGGATGTGATGGTTTGAAGGTGGGCGGGCGTTTGGTTTTGGGCGGGCGTTCACTTTCTATGGAGAAGGCGTCCATGTTCAGACGGGCGTCTGCGCATAGGAGTGGACGGCGTTTGGGCCTGGTGGTTCTAGTTTTTCATTGTTTTTTTGTCATGTCGACTTGAGTTCGAGGCTTTATTGTACTGCTTTTAATGCATAACCTTACGTGACAAAGCTCAACTAGCTTCTAGTGCGTTTAGTTCCGGCACCACATGGATTCCCTAAAAGATGAAGTGTGGGACCACTGGAAGCTTCGGATTTGCCTTGTGCTTCGATAAGCTAGGGTTTATCGATGTCTGTGTAATTGCTAGGGCTTGTCCGTGTCTAGAGGTCTAAGTACGAGGGGTAGGAAGTGTGAGGAGCTTACCGAAAACACTTGGTGGCTAGTTAAACATCTAATCAAACGTATGTGCTAGATTAAAATCTTAAACATCATGCAATGCTTGGTAAGGCATAGTACAATATCGCGATGTGTCCTCGAACAGACAAAGGAGGACTGTACCCACGCCGGTCAATCGATTGGCGATAAAGCGTCACTGGTGCACTCTGCGGTCATCACACTATCGGGACTCGAGATATTCCCGGGCTACTTAGAGCGAGTCTCTAAGTAGGTTGCACCAGATTGTCCTAGTACATCCTATTACTAGGCGTAGTGCCCTTGTTATTCATGATGTAACAAACTTGAGCTAAGATAGATACCCTTGGAACCTCATGTTATGCAATGAACATAATGTGATAGATAGTTAGGGCTAATAACGGAAAATGAATTAATAAAAGACGGTATTGCTTTTATTTCTTTATGAGGGCATAGTTATACGATCTTCTACACGTTACTGAGTACTTTTGTACTTACCCCGTTACGTTATCTTTGTCTTTCCCTTTCCCCAAAGAAGATGAACAGGTGGTTACCGCTGATGAGTTCTTTGATGACGAGGACGTTTGAGTTGGAGTTTGAAGGCTTAGATCGTTTAGATGTTTTCTTTTCATAAACAGTTGTTTCCAGCTTTGAACAATGTTGTTCTTTCTTTTGGTTTAGTTACCTTTGAGATCTTTTGGATTGAATTCTGGATGTTTAGATCTTTTATTGGATTTAGTTTTTCTTCACAGCATTGATTACCGTATGTTTCGATCGTTTGGTTTCCCGAGTTGTTGAGTTGTTTTATCTTCCGCGTCGTTTGATTCTTTTTGATGGATGACGTAAGGCTTGCATGTATTATTGAGTTTTTATTTGATAATATATGTGCCGAGCGCTCTTTCCGGATAAGGACTCGGTGTCCGGAAACGGGGCGTTACAGTTGGTATCAGAGAGAAAGGTTTTCCTTGCTGTGTAGGACTTGATTTTTCTTTAAGATAAGGTTAGAGCTTTAGTAACCCCTCTCTTTCTTGGCTACAGGATGGTGCTTACTAGAGGAGGAGCTAGTTCGTATAACGCCGAGGCAGATAATACCCAGACAAGTAACGCAGAGACGGATTTTACTGAGGTTGTGGTTCCGAGAAGGAGGAGGAGTGGACCAGCTACTCAGGTTCCTCCGGTCACTCAAGTGAACAACCCCAGTCATGGTGGAAATCAAGGACCAAGTAATTCTGTTAGAGGTCGAGTGGAACAAGCGGGTCCTTCAAGGTTTAGCACCCACCAGCGGTTTCTACATCGACCCCAAGGACCACCACTTGGACCGGGTTGGGACTTTCTAACCCACCGGCGATCGAGTTCTTGATTATCCACAGTATCCATGTTTCCGTCTACACCGTTGAGTTTCACTCCTCGGCCGACGATTCGATCTCCACCACCACCTAGATCGAGTTCTTTAGTAGCACTGCTACTACCCACCACCAGTGAGAGTTATCGAATGCCCCACCGGTACAAAGAACAGATTTAAAGACCAGCCCAGTTTGGGGGTTACGATAGACCAATAGACTGTATGAGAAGGTGAAGAAGCCTGAAGTACCAGAGTTTTTCGGTAATGTTGAGCCAAAGGCGCAGCAGACTTGTGGCCGTCGTTTTGAAAAGGCATGCGAAAACATGAGGGCCCCGAATCTGAATGGGCTCGGTTAGCGATATCCTTGTTGGCAGGTAATGCAGAGAGTTGGATGGAGTCTTATGAGCAAGCTAATCCTAGAATCACAGATTAGGCGGTATTCAAGAATTTGTTCTATCGGGAATACTTCCTAGAACGGCACAAAATGCAAAGGCCAACGAGTTTACGAGTTTAAAGCAGGAAGAAATACTACAGTGACACAGTACTCGCAGAAGTTTCACGAGCTGGGCAGGTTCTACCCCGAGATTATGAAGAGTGAAGAAAAGAAGATAGACAAGTTTATGGAAGGGTTGTCACATGATGTGGCAAAAGGTATGCTTGGAGATAGACCGGCGAGTATGGCAAGCGTCATGGATAGGGCATTGGCAAATGAAAGGTTTGCCAACAGCCGGCAGTTGTAGTTGGGGACAAGAGGCCATTCTCAAATTTTCAAGGAGGTAGTAGAGGCGCCACAAAGAGAATGTAAAGAAGACAGGAGTTTAGCAATGAAGAGTTCGACAAGTGGGGCGCCACCGGTTTGTGCTAAATGTAACAAGGCACATCTGAGGAGATTGCATGGTCGGTAGCTTGAATTGTTTCCACTGCGGGGAAGCGGGACACTACTCGAGGGCGTGTCCTAAGAAGCTATCACAGGCAATCGAGCGAGGAGAAGCGAAGTAACCCGCAGGGTAGTCGTCCTACGGGTAGCAGACCGGTTCGTATCTTTGCAGCAGATGCAGAACTAGAGGAGCTAGATGACCTTGTGGTGACAGGTACTTTTTCAGTGTTTGTGTTTCTTATAAATATTTAATATGATATAGCGCGCATATGATATTACATATTTATACGTAAATTGATTCACTTTTAGGTACCATAATCATAGATAATCTAGCGCTTTAAATCTGTTTGATACGGAGCTTCAGGAACTTTGTTTCTTCAAACATAGTCAAGAAGTTAAACCTACCGGTTAAGGAGTTGGAGAGACCCTTGAGTATATCCACCCTTTGGGCCGAGTCACCAGATGTGCACAAGTCACACCCTCAGTCGACATTAGAGTTGGGACTTACAAGTGCCAAAGATGCCCTGACGGTCTTGGATTTCTCGGACTTTGATGTTATCTCAGGTATGGACTGGTTGTCTAAGAACCATGTCTATTTGGATTGCAAAGGCAAGAGAGTAATCTTTAAAGTTCCAGAAAATCAGCTAGGGCGTTTGAGGGTATCGTATACAAGCCTAGCAAGAAACAGCATCCGATCATCTCAGCAGTTAAAGCTTTAAAATCCTTGAGGCAGGGTTGCCAAGGTTTTGTGGTGTACACGCTAGATAAGGAAAAGCTCAAACCCGAGTTAGGAGAGACTCGTGTAGTTAAGGACTTTCCTGAAGTTTTCCCGGAAGATTTACCAGGACACATGCCTGATAGGGCCATAGAGTTTGAGATCGAGTTGATCGCAGGAGCTTCACCAGTAGCTAAAGCGCCATACAGGATGTCACCAGCTGAGTTGAAAGAGTTGAAGATTCAGCTTAAGGATATGTTAGAGAAAACATCATCCACCAAGTACATCACCGTGGGAGCACCGGTTTTGTTTGTAAAGAAGAAAGATGGGAGTATGCGCTTGTGCATCGATTACAGAGAGTTGAATAAACTAACAATCAAGAATAAGTATCCTTTACCAAGGATTGACGATCTGTTCAGCCAGTTGCAAGGTAAGAAGGTGTTCTCTAAGATTGATCTTAGGTCCGGTTACCATCGATTGAAAATCAAGGTGTCGAGATATACCTAAGACAACCTTGATGCAGGTATGGACATTATGAGTTTTTGGTCATGCCGTTTGGACTCACTAATGCTCCATCAAAGTTCATGGACCTAATGCAAAGAGTTTTCATGCCTTATCTCGACAAGTTTGTGATAGTCTTCATAGACGATATTTTGGTATACTCTAAAGGCGAGAAGAGCATGAAGAACATCTAAGGGTAGTACTACAAACCTTAAAAGAGAACAAAATTGTATGCCAAGTTTTCCAAGTGCGAGTTTTGGTTGGATCAAGTCGGTTTTCTTGGACATATAGTTTTACGGAGAAGGTATTAAAGTGGATCCAAAGAAAGATAGAAGTCGTCTCAAGTGGCCTAGACCGACATCGATGCTGAGAGATAAGAAGTTTCTTGGAGTGCAGCGGTATATTACCGGAAGTTTGTAAAAGATTTCTCGAAGATAGCTACACCTCTTACGAGACTTACTCGTAAGAACGTCAAGTATGAGTGGACGGATGAATGTGAGGAAGCCTTTCGGACTTTGAAAGAAAAGTTGACCACACTCACGTGTTGGCGTTACGGAGGTTTTGATAATTATGATGTTTATACTGATGCATCGGGTCAAGGTTTGGGTTGTGTTTTGATGCGATCGGAAAGGTGATTGCTTATGCATCTAGGCGACTAAAGGTGCATGAGAAGAATTACCCTACACACGACTTGGAGTTAGCGGCGGTGGTGTTTGCTCAAGCTTTGGAGACACTATTTGTATGGTGTCAAGACAAGGATCTTCACGGATCATAAGAGCCTTAAGTTCTTCTTTACTCGGGAGAATCTGAACATGAGACAAAGAATATGGTTAGAGTTTGTGAAAGACTACGACTTGGACATTCAATACCACCCGGGTAAGGCGAATGTAAATGGCGATGCACTTAGCCGGAGAGCGGTTAATGCTATCACCACCTTACAAGAAGTTGTGGATCAGTTGGATAGAATGCAGATTGAAGTGGTTGAGCGAAGGATGAAGACCGGTTTATGGCGCCATTGATGGCGAGTCGAGATCTGCTTAGATGAGATACGGTTTAAACAAGATATGGACCCAATGATGGTTAATTTGAAGCGTGTGGCCCGAGAAAAACCTACAGATGGGTTATCGGTTGGACAAGAGTGGTTATCTTTGGTATGGAGACCGTTTGTGTGTACCGATATGGATGGTCTAAGAGAAAGGTTATGGATGAGGCTCACAAGATTGCTTTTGCGGTTCACCCCGGAGCCACTAAGATGTATAGAGATCTCAAGGAAAGATCTTGGTGGCCTGGTATGAAGTTAGGGATCGCAGAGTTCGTGGCGAGATGCGATACATGTCGAGGGTGAAAGCGAGAACATAAAAGGCCAGGAGGTTTCTTTGAAACCTTTGGAGTTACCGAATGGAAATGGGAGAATATCACGATGGATTTCATCACCGGTTTGCCTAAGACGAAGGCGGTCATGACATGATTTGGGTGATTGTGGATAGACTTACCAAATCAGCCCATTTCTTGCCGTGTAAGGTAGACATGCCTATAAAGAAGTTCGCTACTATGTACATCGACAATATAGTGAAGCTTCATGGTGTGCCTTTATCTATTGTATCCGGCGAGGATAGTAGATTCATCGATCGCTTTTGGAAAGGTCCGCGAAAGCTTTTGGAACGAAGACGATTTGAGTCAAACGTTTCATCCTCGAGACGGATGGGCAATCCGAGAAACGATTCGACTCTTGAGGATATGCTTAGAGCTTGTGTTTTGGATGCCGGAGGTTCATGGATAGATTAACTCAACTTGGCGGAGTTTGCTTACAATAACAGTTACCACGCAAGTTTGGGAATGCCACCTTTTGAGGCCTTGTATGGTAGGAAGTGTAGGACTCCACTTTATTGGGATGAAGTGGGAGAGAAACACATCACCGGGCCGGAGATGGTTCAACAAGCCAAGGAGAAGATCGAGCGATCTGGGAAGAATATGAAAGTCGCACAAGATCGCCAAAAGAGTTGGGCCGATGTTAGAAGGAGACCGCTAGAGTTCGAAGTTGGGGACGAGTTTACCTTCGAGCGTCTCCAATGAAGAAGGTGTCAAGAGGTTTGGTCGAAAGAAAGCTAAGTCCAAGATACGTAGGACCTTTTGATATCATCGAAAGAGTTGGGAAGTTGGCTTATAGACTACGGTTGCCGAGAATCGATGTCTAGAGTCCACAATGTCTTCCACGTATCAATGCTTAAAAGTGTTTATCAAAAGTGGATGTGGAATCGAGATTGATCCGGAAGTGTTACAAGACAACCTATCATACGTGGAAAAGCCGATCAAGATTCGGATAGAAAGGAAAGGATGATCAAGAGGCGAATGATTCCGTTAGTGTTAGTGCAATGGAGCAACCATGCACCGGCGGAAGCCACTTGGGAAGTGGAAGCGGACATGATAGAGCGAGTTCCCGAGTTTTTTCTCATCGCGCCAGTGCGTTCTAGTTTAGGGCGAAAACTCTCTTCTTAAGGGGAGGAATGTAATATCCCGATTTTCGATAAAAGGGCATTTCGGTCTTTTGATAAATCGAATATTATGTTCTTTTATTTTTTTAAAAGGTTTTATAAAAGAAAAGGGATAATTAAGGAATTATATGGTATTTAGGAAAAATTGGGATTTATTAAAAGGAAATAAATCCTAAATTAACCTAATCACTTTTGAAAAAAAAAAAAGAGAGAGAGGCGCATCTTTTGAAGAAGGCGCAAGTTTAGAAAAAAAAGAGAGGAAGAACTTTCAATCCCGAGGCTTAATCCGTTGATCTTTTGGACAAACATCTCAAGGAAAAAGAATCACCGCGACAAGAGGATCGTTTGGATATCAACCATCCTTAGAACCGTTAACGTAAGTTCTCATCACCGTTCTTGTTAGGGTTCGTTTTCTGTTTAGCATCGTTAAGCTGCGTTCTGCGTTATCTGCATCGTAGTGATCAATTTGGTGTTGATCGTTTTAGGTTCGAGGTTAAAGGTTTATCTTTTTCAAAGTTGTGGTTGCTTGGATCGTAGTAGCTCGCAAGAATCGAGGTAACGTGGTCTTCTATTGTATGATTTAGTTCTCATAACGTTGTAGGGCAATGTGTATGTTTTTCTGCTGTTTTTAAGTTGTTTTGGTCGAACTTTGGGATGCATATGGTTGGAAAATGCGAGCAAGCAGTTGCGAAAATTCAGGAAATTCCCAGTGGGCGGGCGTCCAGGATTCGGACGGGCGTCCGGTTCCTCTCGCAAAGTGGACGAGCGTCCGATTCCTTGGACGAGCGTTCGGGTGAAATTTTGATACGAGATGTGATGGTTTGAAGGTGGAGGGGCGTTTGGTTTTGGGCGGGCGTTCAGCCTCTATGGACGAGCGTCCATGTTCAAACGGGCGTCTGCATAGGAGTGGACGAGCGTTTGGGCCTGGTGGTTCTAGTTTTTCATTGTTTTTTTGTCATGTCGGCTTGAGTTCGAGGCTTTATTGTCTTTGTTTTAATGCATAACCTTACGTGACAAAGCTCGAACTAGCTTCAGTGCGTTTAGTTCCGGCACCACATGGATTCCCTAAAAGATGAAGTGTGGGACCACTGGAAGCTTCGGATTTGCCTTGTGCTTCGATAAGCTAGGGTTTATCGATGTCTGTGTAATTGCTAGGGCTTGTCCGTGTCTAGAGGTCTAAGTACGAGGGTAGGAAGTGTGAGGGAGCTTACCTGAAAACACTTGGTGGCTAGTTAAACATCTAATCAAACGTATGTGCTAGATTAAAATCTTAAACATCATGCAATGCTTGGTAAGGCATAGTACAATATCGCGATGTGTCCTCCGACCGCACAAAGTAGACTGTGTACCACGCCGGTCAATCGATTGGCGATAAAGCGTCTGGTGCACTCGCCGGTCATCACACTATCGGGACTCGAGATATTCCCGGGCTACTGAAGCGAGTCTCTAAGTAGGTTGCACCCATTGTCCTAGTACATCCTATTACTAGGCGTAGTGCCCTTGTTATTCATGATGTAACAAACTTGAGCTAAGATAGATACCCTTGGAACCTCATGTTATGCAATGAACATAATGTGATAGATAGTTAGGGCTAATAACGGAAAATGAATTAATAAAAGACGGTATTGCTTTTATTTCTTTATGAGGGCATAGTTATACGATCTTACACACGTTCTCGAGTACTTTTGTACTTACCCCGTTACGTTATCTTTGTCTTTCCCTTTCCCCAAAGAAGATGAATAGGTGGTTACCGCTGATGAGTTCTTTGATGACGAGGACGTTTGAGTTGGAGTTTGAAGGCTTAGATCGTTTAGATGTTTTCTTTTCATAAACAGTTGTTTCCAGCTTTGAACAATGTTGTTCTTTCATTTGGTTTAGTTACCTTTGAGATCTTTTGGATTGAATTCTGGATGTTTAGATCTTTTATTGGATTTAGTTTTTCTTCACAGCATTGATTACCGTATGTTTCGATCGTTTGGTTTCCCGAGTTGTTGAGTTGTTTTATCTTCCGCGTCGTTTGATTCTTTTTGATGGATGACGTAAGGCTTGCATGTATTATTGAGTTTTTATTTGATAATATATGTGCCGAGCGCTCTTTCCGGATAAGGACTCGGTGTCCGGAAACGGGGCGTTACAGATGTAACACAAAACTTGTGAACTGTATAAAACAAATTTTCTTTTCGTCTTTTTTTTTCTTTCTAAAACTTGTTGCTCGTACGGAATAGTATGCTCGTGCGGAACAAATTATTTTTCAAATACGCATGATTTACTTGTGCACCTTTTTTTAAAAATATATCTATATCTATATCTATATCTATATCTATATCTATATATAATATATAGAGGAAGCAATTTAGCCCGTTTCCCCAATTACCCGACCCAAACCCGGTTGAAGGAGACGCAGATCCTAAGCATCGAAATATGAGATCATCAAATAATTTTGAAATTTAATACCGAGGTTTGAGGCTTATCCCATTCTCCCTTCTTCTCGCATTTGCCATTTTCTGTTAGAATAAAATTTCCAAGCACCGAAATCTCCCAAAAATCTTAACTTTCCCGAATATCCGCCACAAATCTCATCTGATTAGAATCATCTGCATACATGGCTTTGAGAAATACTTTTACCCATATGATCAGCCCCACTTATTTCCTCAATTCCACCTCCTTCCCACTCTCACTCCCCTCCCCTCCCATTAAACCTACTCAAGATTCACCGGCGGTGATCTCGATCTGTAGATCTCAGTGATAATCTTACGAAAATTCATGAACACCGCCGGTAAATCAGTTTTCTACCATTTTCTTTTCTTACTATCCTCTTTATTTTTACTGAACCACTTTTGCTTTGTTACAGTGTTATTCAAAGTTGTTGTTGTTGGTTTACATGCGCTCGAACCAACATGGAGGGTGATATCCAAAGATATATACCTCTTATTTTCGTGACAGTAATCAGAACATTTACATTTATACTCATTAATATCTGTATCCCCACCAGGCACCAGTTGGTTATGGTTTATTTCAAGTTTTTGAAAACTCTATATATTTTTTGGAGGGATTAAATATGTGATTGTTTTTCTGTTTTTGGATTGTTGGTTACTTTTCAAATTTTGGATTGTTGAACATGGTAGTAATTCAGTTTTGAGAAGAAGAGATGCTTTAAATCTCTATGTTTTTGGAAGAAGAGATGCTTTAAATCGCATTAGAGTGGGGAAAGGAGTGCCGTCTCACGGCAAAGAGTACGGCCGTCAGAGAGAGTAAAGCTTCATCTTTTCGCTGAATCCTTTGGAAAGTTTCATTATAGTATGGTTACGGTAAAATATTGTTTTGTGTCTACATGTATGCTTTTTCAATTCTAAAAACACTATTCGTTTTTATTTTCTATACCTTTGGGTAGTTTATTAATTGTAGTTTGCATATATGGTGCGAATCACTATAAAAGTAGTTTCATATCTGCTTTTTATAAAGCATTTTCGGGCTCATTACAAAATTTTAGACTGTTCATATATTATTTGTGAACATGTTAACTTATTATAGTTTGTTTCCACAGAATCACATTGTATATTTCAATTTTCATGAATAACATTTTGTTTCTTTCTCAACATTTCTAGGAGGCTTGGTAGGCTGTAATGAAGTTGAAGCAGATGGCGATGATATTAAAAACCAAGGGGCGTTATCCAATGCTTAACAATCATGGAATGGTATTGTTGTCAGGTGATGTGAGAAATATTATAATAGTTATATGTCCTTTTGAGGTGCATATGTTTCTAGGTATATATACTTTTAACCCGTGCTATGTTATAGTATAATAATTAGATGTCCCTTCGAGGTGCACACATGTTTCTATATGTATACTTTTAAACCGTGCTATGTTATAGTATAATACGAAAGTAAAATGATGTAGAATAGAACTTTTATGGCTTTGCAATAAAAAGGACTAAAAGGATATAGTTGCAACTTTCTATTATGAAAGTATGCTTTTGCCAATAATCTATCTTTCTTCTTCCTAGCTTTTGTTTTCGTTTGAAAGTAATGAAAAATGTTGTAGGCTTTGTTTCAACAAGTTCCCGATTCCAATGATTTTGGATGTCCTAACACATGTAATATTGCTTTTGTAGTTTATTGCTTCATTTGACAAATTGCTTCGGTCTATTTAGTTTGTTTTTCCATTCGAAAACTATTAAATAATCTCATAGTAGTTTTTTTGCCTTTTACTATTCCAGGTAGTTGTTGAGGTATTATCCCGTTTGTCTTTGTCAAATTCATGCTGAGTATATTTATTGTAATATTTGTGCCATTTGTTTTGGCATCATTACAAGAATCTTATATGGAGAAACGACAGCAACCAAGGTGTGAGACATTCATATACAGCAATTTGCAGCATTCTTGATGTATATTTTCGGTCATTTTTCTTGCTTTGTTTATTTTTCATTTTTATTTAAGAAAGTGCAGCCTTGCATGTTTAGTGTATTTCATTCTACATAGAATGTAATTGCATACACGCTTTATAAGGTGAATTATATGTCATTTCATCCGATACTGCATAATAGCTTTTAAAATTTGCAGTTTTTTTACGAGTATTCTTTTCCAGTTTATTCTTATTTTTCCTCTTATTCAGCCATGAAGATGTTATTTCTTCTTTCTGGGAGAAGTTTTCTGGGGTTTCATTGATTAATTGTATTGAGCAATGTGGTTTTGAAGTGAAATAGTGCAACAAATCCAAATTTTGAATTCAATGCCATACTGGAGCGGTCGAGCACCTACTACAACCAGACACATTTAGTCAAGGCCGTCTCAGGCAAATCGTTGCGAAGTTCTTGGAGAGGTCTTGCATTGCTGAGTTTTTTTGGCTTCCCTCTTTACACGGAGCTTGAAAGAAGGTTAGAGGTTCTCTCTTTTCTTTCCTACTACTTTTTCTATTCACAGATTCCATCATCAAGACGTGTCTGTTCATTGCAGAAATGGTTGAGATTTTTTGACTATAATGTCTATAGATGAAGCCTGTCATGCCAGGGTATGATCTCTGCTTTATGCACCGCCTGTCTCTCCTATAAAATCGAGTTGGATCCTATGTTGTACTAGACATGATGCTGTGGTGAATTAGAGCCAAAACGACACTTTTATGGTGCAAAGTGCAAAAAAAAAAAAAAAAATTACACCCAAAACGACAGCATTTTGACTCTAATTCAACACAACATCATGTACAACACGACACAGGATCGTGGCTCCTAGAAAACGGGGGACTCTAAGCCTGTTTATTGAGGCTTCCTTCGGTGTTTTTCTGCTTTTGCAGATTCTGGTATGAGAGATTGTCTAAAATTAACTTGCCTGAGACTTGAGATTTCTGACTGAGAAAGGGTTCCTTATTAAGTTTAATTTGTTTTTAAAGATAAAATCTGTACGGTCTCCTTTGAGTTAATAAGTGTGAGATATACACATGTAATATATGGATGTTGGTTAGATAAAATACATTTTACATATACGATGTATTGTACAGATGTTTTTACACCATAAAATCATTTGATATATATCGTGGCTACCGATTGTCGACCTCTCGGCTGCCTTTTCCGACCTTGGTAGTTGGCATGTATATATATATATACGTGTATCAAATTGGAAGTAGGGCGATATAGCTTAGCAAGGATTAGTCATATCAATATAGTTCTCCTTCTTCTCTTATTGTAGTAACAACTACCATTTCCAGCTATTTGAAGCTGTACGAGACGTTTAGTAGTTTTGTTACATTAAGTTACATATCACACCCATTTTTTTGTTTTAACTGATTCTTTCATTTAGTATGAAAAACATGCAGGTTTACGCATATGGGCTGAAAGTGTAAGTGACCAATAAAACAACTCATATATCGATGAACTCCAAGTTGTGGGAACGCTTACGCCTTTTTGTATTTTACGCAATTTTTTTATTTTATTTTATATTTATAACAAAATATAGTTTACATAATACATGTTTAAACTATTAATCATGATTTGTTCCGCATATCATGATGAAGCGTATAATTTCATTATATAAAATAATATATGTTGTAACTTTGTTCTGTTTATTATATGGTGGAAATAAATTACTCATTTTATGCTACCAACATCGTCAAGCACGCCTATGTAGGATCTATCATTTTGCATTTACAGGAATATTTGCTTACCGAAAAGTGAGTCTCTGATATCATTTCAGCTCTAATTCCTTTGAGACTATATGAATGCTTAAACTCCAAATTAAGCTTCCCTTAAAATAAAAATAAAAAAACTCCAAATTAAGCAGATATGTCATTTTGCATTTACAGGAATTTTTGTCATATATACATATTTTTATAAGCTTTATATAGAAATTATACTTTCACTAAATATATTGAACATTTCTTAAGTAATTTTCATGTTATCCCGTGCATTATGCACGGGTTTATAGCTAGTATGTATATATATTATGAATTAAAATACCGGATTTCGCTTTTCCATACCTTCAAAGCATGCGGGAAACCATAGAAAGTATATGCGATCGGGACCTTTTTGAGAACATCTCTTAGGTCCCTCCTCAAAACATGAACAATGCTTTCATAAGAGTCATTTCCCCATGGATACTTGTTGAAAGCATCCAAATCATCAACCAACTGAAAAACCCACCAATCCACCGCGACGTTTCTCTTCGATGCCTACACAACGTCGTCAAGATAATGATCAACCCCAACTTGTAACGTCTCACGACGTTCTTAGTGCTATTAAACTTTTGCCACACATGCTTCCTATACACCGACGTAAGGTTTTAAAATACTTCTTAACTAATTTAGACTCTTTTCCTACGCCTTTCTCGACATTGCTATCATTGCCAACCAAGAAACCGGTAACAAGCGCAAATTCTTGTACATTTGAATCGTATCTTTTTGGCTCCAACTTTGAACCAAAAAACTTCTCGATTTACAGGGTTCGCTAACCTCATTATCAAGCGATGTACTATCTCGGTTGGTTGGCGAGATCCTTCAAATGGATTAAATGTCCAAAACAAGACTGCTCCAACTTTGTTTTGTGCTTGGTGGCAAGCTTTTGATAAACTTCATTTGCTTTACCAATTTGACATCGGTTTACGATTTCACATTTTGCGATCTATCTTGTGCGCTAAGTGCATAAACCAACGTCATTTTCAACCAATTTTCTATTACCAACAAAAAATAAGCAAAAGTATCAATCGAATGAAAGAACAAATGAATTTGAATACAATTGAAGCAAATAACACATTTTGAACAAATTTCATCACCGCCATTGTTTAAGCTAACAAATTTGGTTACATTTGCTTAAACCGATCCCACATCATTCAACACCATAACAAATCACACATCTTCCTATTCTCCAAAATCATATACATAACAAAATTTAAACTCAACCCAAAAAATCAAACATTTGTAAATGCATTAACTCGATTGAATTATAATCCACATGCAGATACCAAACCCCAAAATAATACCTTTTGCAGACTTGCTCGGCCAACTTCTTCAACTTTCCGATCACCTTCCTCAACTACCGGTGCGTTTGCACACTTAGCTCGATTGTTCGCAAGAATTTTGCTGATCCTAGGTTCGAATTTGGGTAGAAAGACGGAGTGAATTTGGGTAGAAATGACAAGAATTTTTCTGAGCCTATTTTGCTCGATTCACGGTGGTAATTAAATTGGATGGTGGAAATGAATAATGAGGTTAAGGAAGAATTGGATGAAGGAGTTAAGGGATTTGAGGATAAATAAAGAGGAGTATTTCAGTCTATCCATGATTTTATAAGATTTTTACCCTTTTTCAATTTCTTTAAAAGTAAAAAAGCAGTCAAAAACATCTTTACTGCAAAACACAAAGTTTATAAAATTTCAAGCGGTGTCGTTCACATGAACGAATGTGGTGAAATAATAATGGTGTAAAAATGGTGTAGACTGAAGAAATACCTGTATCACTCACCGATATGATATTTAGCCAACTTTTTTTTTTAATATATAAAGACTTTAAAATAATTTATATTTTGGATTCGTGAGAATATTTATATTCTAAGAAATATTTTAAGGAGAATGCTATATCCACTACACAAAAGTGTAGTGGATGATGTTGTGGATGATCCTGTCCACAGATTGGAGAGAGAAATATTTTTTTTGTGAGTCCTGACTAAATATGTGGTGTGTATAATGTTGTGGATGATGTTGTGGAGGTATTTGTAGTGGATGTAACACTACCGATATTTTAAGTTGCGATAGTTCTTTGTAGGTGGCGGAGAAAACCAAGTGGATCATAGATGTGTACAGGGATGGCCCCACCTAATCTGATGTTGCGAAATGCTATTGGTTCCTCATACAAAGAACCCGTCGCCGGCGGTACTTCCCGCGTAAATTCTTTATTGTGCCACACCGGACTGCTTCCTGGTGACCGTTGAATTAAAATGGTTTTTCGATGCAAATCGTTTGCCATCAAATTCACAAATCTTTCCTTTTAAGTCTTTTTTGTTTTTAAATTTAAATTCATCTTCTAAACTATCCCTTGATTTGAAAATCATGATGTTACCCGACCGGAAACATCGCCGAAGCCCGAGAACGGCGCCAATTCTTCCATCCAAGCATTCCTGTGAGGACGAATCGGGCTTCTCGGAGGGTGGCTTCGATGGTGCTTCTTACTCCGGCGCTGTTTTTAATTTGTCGACTACTATTGTCGGTGCCGGAATTATGGCCCTTCCGGAGACTCTGAAACAGCTAGGTACTGTTCCGGGGCTTATTTTCATTGTACTAGGGGCGATACTGACAGAGAAGTCAGTAGAGATGATTTTAAGGTTCAGTAGAGCTTCAAAGACCACTTCGTATGCCGGACTAGCTGGCGACTCTTTTGGTACTACTGGCAGGCGTTTGCTTCAGGTCTGCATAGTGATCAATAATGCTGGCATGCTTGTCGTCTACATGATTATTATCGGTATTATAAAGCCACGATTTTTCTACGATAGTTATTATTGGGTGATTTATTTGTGCTAATCAGCAAATTTCAATATTTTATCTCTTGATGCTCCTGATTCCTGCATTGCAGGATTTCTTTTAATTTTCAAATTGAAATTTCATTTTTTGTATTGTATATGCAGAAAAAATAATAGACCATCATGAAAACTTCTACCAGGCCATATTGATCACTTTTAGCAATTAGCAGGATATGTTCCAAAGCTAGGATACGAGTATGTCAAGGCGGATCCTGGATTTTTTTTGTACCGGGTGTCATCAAGAAGATAGTCACAGAATGCAGATAAAATAGAGTCGACTAATACAATGTGTCTATTTTTGTGTGTATACAACCCCTCAAGAAAAGAAAAAAATTTATTGGGATGTCTTGAGAATACCCCATGTCTCTAGGTAGATCCATCCCTGGGAGTATGATGCCCTTTAGGACATTAGTGTCCCCAAAGGACCAAAGTTCATGAGTTAACTTTGTATAAGTGCATACCCAGTTATACGTAGTAGATTGATGGGATGGATTGGTTTGATGACCTATTTTTACACCTAGCTTGGGAGAGAGCAGGAAGCTCCTTTGAAGTCAATGATGTAACGCCCTAGAACTTGGGTCTAGCGGCGCTACTTGAGCAACAATGGAACTAGTAACTACTTAAGCCCATCGTCATCACTTGGCGTAAAATGATTGTCTTGCTTGGCATAAAGTGGTTAACGCAAGTCCATTACGTCTCAACCTTATATCTTAGTAATATTTCGCCACTTTTCCAATGTAGGACATTACATTCTCCACCTCTTTAGGAAGAGACATCCTCGCTAGGACCATACCAATGAAATTATACTTTTATAAGAAATACATGTGTTTTTGGCTTCTATCAAGAAATCTTGGTAATCACTACAAGAGAAAAATCACAATGTGATTACTTGTCGCGTGTGACGTTCTATCGGGGATATGGTCTGAGGGAGTACATCATCCTGGTGTAATGGAAGAGTGGTTTGGGCAGCATTGGTGGATTAGCAGATCTCTTTTGTTACTCATAACTACCCTCTTTGTTTTTTGTCCTTTGATATCCTTTAAACGTGTTGGTGAGCATCCTCTTGTTCTTAAGGAAATCAGTAAAACGTTTTTGAGTTTGCTTCACAGAAACCCTCCCCCTACATCACATAGTATTTGTGGTTTCTGAAATCAACAATGCAAATATTCTCAGGTGGTATCATCCAGCTGTTGTCTTTTTACTGATATATGATGGTATCTGAAGTTGGACATGGAATTTAGATCATTCTCATTGTGGGTTTTGCTGGTCATCTGCCTTTTTTTCCTGTAAAAAATTAGAGTTTTTACTGTTTTAAGTTTATTATTCATATCCACATCAACATGATTCATCTGTGAAAGAAAGTAACTTGAGAGAGATACTGGTTCAAGATGCCAAGGAATGGGTACATAATGTTAGACTTACATCAATAAAGAGTTCTTTCAACAGAGGAAGCAAGATTCTTTATTTGACCCTCCTTCCAATCATAAACAAAAATCAGTAGCCAGTTTGGTTTTTTAGAGGCTGTAAATGTATAAGAATCAGCTACTTGCAGTCTCTCCCGTCTTGTCCTAGTGTTCGTTTTATATGGCTGGGTAGGGGGCAGGGGGTGGGGGTAGGTTGTAAGGGTAATTTTCAAGGAGTAATCTCCCAGCATTGTAGGTTTAGGAATCCGTAAAATATGATTTATTATTATGTTTATTATGTATTGTTTGATTATTTATGGTTTCCTGTTATTATAAAAGCGTGTAGTTGGGAATTGCCTGTTGATTAGTTGGGGGAGAGAAGTTTCTGTTTTTTATGTTTGAAATAAGTTCAACAAAGTCTATCTTTAGGACATGACATAAGAGGTGTTACCGCTCTTATCCTTCTTCTTTTTCAAATCTCTATCGGACTGTATTTAAAGGCTAAGTGCATTCATTGATGCCTTTCTCCTAAATTTCTCTACAGTAGGATACTCTGCCATTGGGCTAATGGATAATTGACTGAACACAATAAGGAAAAATAAGGGCTAAAAAGTCTGGTTAGAATAATAGCGACGCATGTTTTGCTCATGCGTCACTGTGCCTTTAGACAGTCTTATCTTGAATGCCCACTCTCTGTTGGCAGATGCATATTCTAAAAATGGATTTGAATAGAGTCCTTTCTAATCTAAAAACATGCATCTATTTTTAACATGTATATTGACTTGGGATACATGTGGTATTTTGCATTTGTGTTTTCTTTCTATCAAGTTCTCCAATTATATTTACTTTGTCGGTTGAAGGGAAACTATGGACTGATAATAGCAATTATTACTTCTTTGAACTAGATTCATTGAGATACACATCGGCCTTGTCTGTTGGGTTTGCAATTGTATTTGTGGTGATCACAGCAGGAGTATCAATTATGAAGATAATGAATGGCAGCATTGGAATGCCACGCCTGGTGCCGAAACTGGTTGATCAGGCATCTTTTTGGAAACTTTTCACAACTGTTCCTGTCCTTGTCACTGCATATATTTGCCACCATAATGGTAAGTTATGATTCAATTTCAAATGGCCTTTTCTGATGTTAGTTTCATCTAAACATTTGGTATTTCCACTTGCTGGATGCTCTTGGATGAAGTAGTAGTTAGACCAGAGTGTCCCTGTTATAATCTTATTAAAATAAATGCTTAAGGGGTTTTATCGAAACCAGAAACTATTTTTAGCTTCCTTCAAAAGAGCTGAATGATAATCTAAATGAAGATATGCTAAAAAGGAAGTCATTCTGAAAAATGGAAAGTAATTATGCAAGTAAAAATATAGATCGGGTTGATCATGGATCGCAATGACTTTGCTTCCTGTTTTTGTGCTTCATTCATTGCAGTTCATCCTATAGAGAATGAATTAAGGGATCCCAACCAGATGAAGTCGATAGTCAAATCATCAATAATTTTGTGTACTACCGTATACATAACGACCAGCTTCTTTGGATTTCTTCTCTTTGGTGATAGCACCTTGGATGACATACTCTCAAACTTTGATGGAAATCTTGGAATCCCTTATAGCTCTCTGGTTGATGATGTTGTGAGAATGAGCTATGTTGTCCACTTGATGCTTGTATTTCCCATTGTCTTCTTTTCCTTCGCCTCAATGTGGACGGTCTCTTGTTCCCACACGCAGTTCCTATCGTTTACGACAATCGAAGGTTCTTCACTCTAACGACTGCTCTAATTGGTTTTATATATGTTGGAGCCAATAGTGTGCCTAGCATCTGGGATGCTTTCCAGTTCACTGGAGCTACTGCTACTGTCACTGTTGGTTACATTTTCCCAGCTGCAATTGCTCTTCGGTAAGTTTGCCTTGATTAAAAATACCCAAAATACCCTTTAGCTAGCAAATGCACTTGTACTTTAAGTATACATTCATACATCTTGATATTTATCCTCTGCCGTGCATTTTTTTTGGGCCTTGGTATTTACTTATGGTGCCAAGTATCATGTAGGGATGTTCATGGAATAGCCACGGAAAACGATCGGGTAGTGTCATGGGTCATGATACTGTTGGCTGTGTCCTCAAGCACCGTGGCAATCTGCAGTGACATTTACAGTATCTTCAACGGCACTTACGGTGACGGAGTGAAAAGTTGATCACGAAATTTTATTGGAAAGCGGTGTATAATTCATTGGCATTGGCATATCACCAGGTTTGTTACCTGAGGGAGGGAGCTCTTTTAGTTGTTCTTAATTCTTAGGTAAAGTAGCGATTCTTCTTCCGCGGCTTTTATTACAGAAGGGATATTTCTGTTGAAAATGTCAGCTAACATTGTGTGATTAAATTGTACAAAATATGAGGTGAAGATGATAAATATTCATTCTTATTATACACCTTTACTCTACAACAGAGTTTGACTGATTATGTATTACTCATTCATGTTGTACTGCCATGACTACAACTATGTTTGACAGAAATATTTCATCAATTGAGTAGAAGGACAGTCTTTTGAAACTTTTTGCATAAATGACAAAACTATTTATTCACTGTCGAAATTCACTTGTGTTCGAAATTCACTGTTTAAATTCACTGCCGAAATTCACTGTCGAAATTCACTAATTTTCAAAATTCATTGTCGAAATTCACTGATTTTCGGGATTCATTGTCGAAATTCACTGATTTCGGGATTTACTGGAGAAATTCACTGATTTTCGGGATTCATTCTTTATCCTTCTCGCTATAAAAATTATGCAGTTGTCCTTCCCCTATAAAAAATATGTAGCTGTCATGTTACTTAAAAATATTTTAGATTGTGTCTTTATCCCTAATTTCCCATTTTTTTTTATCTCATATTTTTCTTTATTTTCTCAAAACTAACCCCCTATCTTTATTATTGATTTTTTTTTTTTTTTTTTTACCCTAACCATACCTTTGTGTTGCACTTTTAGGATACTTATCATATGACCCCACATTGGATCTATTTTGTTTTTTTAGGGGTAACATTGTATCTATTAAGTGTCCAAAAAGTGTAGCAAAAAATATATAAATAGAGGACAAAAAATGATAATATGAAAAAGATAAGAGCCACCTCAGAGACGATAAGTAAATATAAGAGATCCCAAAAATTCGTTTTCTCATTATTTCTCATCCAATATTAACGTGACACATAAAACATGTAGAGTTAAACGTTCAACATTGTCGCGTCTTAAAAGTGTTAAAAAAAAAAAAAAGAAGAAGAGAGAGATTTGGCCAAAATGATAAAATAAGTATGTAATTTAAATTAGTCCATGCTCTCTAATCATTGTCAATTCGGACAAAAATATGAATAACAACTACTACATTTTACCCTAATCTAACAAACAAAATTATTCTGGTCTGCGTGGATTTTTTAACGAGGCCTGAGAAATTTTGTTTTGCTATTTTATTATTTTTAAACACTTATATTTCTCAAGTTCGATCTGTATAAAAACATAAATATTTCATCAAATTTTATTTTGTCTCATTATCATTTTTTTTACTCATCGATTTGTGTCAGATCATGATACTTGTGTGGCTTGCCAAACTCATGAGGAGACACTGTTGCACGCGCTTCAGGACTATAATTGGAGTCGTGCATGTTAGATAGATTGCCCACACTCTTAATATATAAGGAGGGGCAGTGGCGGATCCAGGAATAAATTCCAGTGGCGTCACCGGAGTCTAAAACTACATATTTTATCCAAAAAAAAATTCAGTGGGGTCACCGGGGTCTAAAACATCAATTTTTATCGACAAAATGACACTTTTTTAACAACAAAACTACATAGTTTTAATACTATTTTTTTTTTAAATCCAGTGGGGTCACGTGCCCCTCCCCTGGGGTACGTGGGTCCGCCCCTGAGGAGGGGGTGTTGGGACAGATTGTCACACTCAATATAGTAGCACATTTAGAACCATCAATTGGTTTTAGTACAACGGTAAGCGTTTGATCCTAACATCTTGTCCTGGAAATGAGATCGAACCCTGATGTGAATATTATTTATAAAAAAAAATTCAAGTATTAGGAGAAATTGTCCACACTTGAGGGGATGTTAGATATATATAATTGTGATAGATTATATACAAACCTTTACCGACATATATATTTCCCCCTTTTTTTTACACCCGTGACTTGTACACCTCCTTTACCCAGCGGTCAATGACCAATTCCTTTCTTTATGGGCATGTTTGGTACGGAGAAAAGTTAAGAAAAGAAAAATGCAGAGAATAGACATGAGAAAAGAAAAAAAAAAAATCTCACAATTTGTTTGGTATGCATAGAAAAGATGTTGATAATTGAATTGATGGACTTTTCTATTCTCACTCAACTTTCCTTCACCTTAGCCTGAAAATTAAAAAGGTGGAAAAGAATTAAGATTTGAGAAAATTCTCAAACTTGTGAAAAGACACTTTTCTATTCTCAATTAACTAAACATGTCCAACTTGAGAAAAGAAAAAAAATCTTTCATTTTCTCATCTATTTTCTCCCTGCCAAACACACCCTATAACCCTTCTACTATTTCTCTCAGTCAACAATAATTTCATCCCTTTCCTCCACCCATTTACTGGCAAAATTAGAAAAATAGTCATCTAAGTTGGCCTACTATGGATTTTAGTCATGCTCATGCCCCGGTGATGGAAATGGTCTTCTAAGTTGTATCTTTTTTTTTTGAAAAATTGTCCTATCCGCCGGATATTGCTGACTGGGCACCGGAATTTTTTAAAATTGCTGACGTGGCTGCCACATGGGATCCTACGTGGCTTGTGGGTCCGACCAAGGCCTAATTTTTAAAATTCTTTATACGCTGCACGTGGGATCCTACGTGGCTTCTGGGTCTTTCTCCTCCGTGTACTAAAAATTAAAAGTTGATGCAAGAAGGATTCAAACCACCAACCTAATGAATATATCAAGCACTTTACCATCCAAGCTACAACTTCAATGTTTATACTATGACAAGATTTATTACTTATGCATAAGTAATATGGTTTCCTTTGGCTTAATTCGACATTTCAAGTTCTTTACTAGCTAAATTCAAATTTAATCAATACCTCTCAAGATAGTTCAACTTCAGGATCCAACTCTAAATTCTGGAAACAAATTTGGTGCCTATCCCTTCCAAATAAAATAAAACACTTTCTTTGGAAGTGTTTGAGGGGTATCTAAGGCTAATCTTGCAAAAAGAATTAATAATGGCTTTATCAACCCTTCTTGTAGTTTCTGTGGCTCTTCCCCTGAGACTATAGAGCATATTTTAGTTAACTGTCTAAGGGCCAAGGAAATCTGGTCTATTTTGCCTATCTCATGGCCACAATTTTCTGATAGCTCATTTGAGCTCCACTCTTGGTGGAATGACATTACAAAGAATCATGATTTCTCAAGTTTTAAAAAATCAGTTGAATTTACGATTTTGGTTTTCTGGCATATTTGGAAAGCTAGAAATGATTGGTTTTTTAATAGAAACTTGGATAATTCCACGGATCTTGTTTATATCATCAATAAAGAATATAAAGATTTTGATTCAGCCTGTACCTCTAATTTAGACATAGATAGTATTATTTTTTATATTTTAAAAAAAAACTACATCAAATTAACAAGGAAAATCAAGGCTCAAACATCACATTTGACATTCTAAATCTGGAAATTATAAAGGTAAAAGCTTTTATATAGGGAATTCAGTAAAGAACTTTTTTTTTTTTTTTTTTTTTTCGAAACGGAAACATATCATTAGATCCATGAAAGAAATTACAAGTGAGACCGTCTGCCTTCCTCCTCCTCTCTCGACCGCACTAATGACCCAGAGGGGAAAAATCCACCCCGTGAGGCTTTGGATTAACAAGATTTTTGAAAAAGAGGCAATTTTATGGCTTACTATATTACACTTCCTACTAAAATAGCATACTTTGCTGGGTTTTAGGTACTTCAACAGATGTTGGATGTCCGCTACAATCACCAAAAGTTCCGGCGGAATACTCAAATCACGCCGTTTACCATCCGAGCGTAAGCATTGAGTCTGCCTTGAGCAAAATACCCTTCCAACCTCTCTCCTTTGCCGACAAAAGGGCCCAACGCACAACCTCTCGCCTCGAACGGCGGAGAGTCAAAGTTTGCAAAGGAGCGCCCAGATTTCTACTAGATTATAATTTTTGTCATAGATGGCTGCACCCCCACCTGCCCGCAAAATAGAGCTACGCCAAGCTGCATCTGTATGAATGATATACCTCTAATAAAGATTTTACTATAAGTTTATTTAAATTAGGCGCATACAATGTTGGAAGGAATGTTATTGTGCATAAGTAATAACTTGTGTCATAATAAACATATTGAAGTTATAGCTTGGATGGCAAAGTGTTTGGTATTTTACGACTACGTCGCTGGTTCGAATCCCTTTTGCATCAACTTTTTGTTTTCAGTAAATGGAGGAGAAATGAGACCCACAAGCCATGTAGGATCGGCAGCCACGTGAGCAATTTTAAAGATTCCGGTGCCCAGTCAGCAATATCTGTCGGATAGGACAATTTTCCAAAAAAAAATGCAACTTAGAGGACCATTTTCCTCACCGGAACATGAGCAGGACTAACATTCATAGTAGGCCAACTTAGATGACCATTTTTCTAATTTTGCCTTGCCCCCGTATCAACCGCCATAACTGTTGGTGATTTAAGTATAATCACAAGCCATTGAGGTTATCGGGGTTTAGTACAAGGGTGGTTATGCTCGTAAAACTAAAATATAAGTATGGAGGTGCGGAGTGCACGCTTATATAAGTGTTTACGAGTGTACGGATGTGAAATGAAAATCCAAATTTTCTGATTGAGAGTTATCCGTACTGATAAGAATCTATCCGTGCGGATGAGAGTTATCCATACGGATAAGAATATATCCGTACGGATGGAAAAAGTCAAATCAGTAAAATTTTGATATCGTGATTTATCCGTCCGGATGATAACTGCATCCGTACGGATGGGCACCTGTGGTCCGAAAAACTGATTTTGGTGTTGTTTTTACTAAACCAAGGATTACACTTAAATGGGGGAGGAATGTTGGTGATTTAAGTATAATCACAAGCCATTGAGGTTATCGGGGTTTAGTACAAGGGTGGTTATGCTCGTAAAGCTAAAATATAAGTATGGAGGTGCGGAGTGCACGCTTATATAAGTGTTTACGAGTGTACGGATGTGAAATGAAAATCCAAATTTTCGATTGAGAGTTATCCGTATGTATAAGAATCTATCCGTGACGATGAGAGTTATCCGTCACGGATAAGAATATATCCGCACGGATGAAAGGTCGAAATCAGTAAAATTTTGATCTTCGTGATTTATCCGTCCGGATAATAAGCGCATCCGTCTGCGGATGGGCACCGTGGTCCGATAAAGCGATTTTGGTGTCTTTTGGTTTGCTTTAAGTGGAGTACAACCAAATGGTACATTTTTCTTTTGGTTTCTATCACTTAAAGGACGTATTCCTTTGCTCTTTTTCGGATCTAAGTGCTATATATAAGCAAGTTTACATTGTTAAACATAAGAACAATATATGTAAGCATCCTTGTTTTTTATTCTATATAACTCAAAACTTCAAAGTGCTCTTTAATCTTTTGTCCAAAGATTAAAGGTTGTTCTCTCAGTTTTATCTCACTTAAATATTCGTGATACCCAGGACAAAGTATATGGTCGAATAATTTAAGAAGGACAACGATTTATCGTGAAACTGCGAGGATCCGAACATCTTCTATATTTGCAGAAATTCAAGACATTGGTGATCAATCTTCACACCCTCAAATTACAACAATAACTCCTCTACAATTTATACAAAGCAAGCTTGGAAATTCTTCGTTATTTACTCAAAAGATTCAATACCTTCTTCTTGTTTCATAACCTAGCTTTTCCTCTCAAGTAACAAGACAAGAAATCATATTTTTTAATTTAATTTTTTACTTTGGTCGTGCTGGAGCTTGGAACTTTTCAAATTTTTTACTTTGGTCATCTTCTTCAACGTTTCTAATCGCATATAACCAGGGCCGGCCCTATAGTGAGGTCGAGAGATCCGTGTAGTGCTTAAGCCTCAACGGATTGTCGGGAGCCCCTAACGATACATTTCATTAAAAGAAAAAAAAAAATCGTGCAGATTCAATCCGATCCAACATAATATAATATGTTTTTTTTTTTTTTTTTTTTTTTGATAAATGCTCAAATTTTTGTTCTGATGATGCTTTCAGACTTGTGTAAAATTCATATGCATACTATGCCATTTTATAGGCTGAAGGAAGTCCAATTCGAACTGAGGTGTTCCTACATGAAAATGTAAGAGTTATCACTATTCGCATGGAGAGGTGCATCAGTTCGAAATTCAGAATCTGAAAAGGATGCATGTATTGGTTTAGGTCGAACCCCGTTTCGTTGCGATAACGTTAATTCGTACGGCAACTCGTATGCAAACGATAATCAAAACATTTATTTATTGTACAAAATGTGAGGTGAAGATGATAAATATTCATTCTTATTATACACCTTTACTCTACAACAGAGTTTGACTGATTATGTATTACTCATTCATTTTGTACTGCCATGACTACAACTATGTTTGACAGAAATATTTCATCAATTGAGTAGAAGGACAGTCTTTTGAAACTTTTTGCATAAATGACAAAACTATTTATTCATTTGTCAAATTAATTCAATTGTGTTCAAATTCACCGCTTAAATTCACCGCCGAAATTCACTTTATCGAAATTCACTAATTTTCAAAATTCATTGTTAAAATTCACCGATTTTAGGGATTCATTGTCAAAATTCATCGATTTTGATTTCTTTTAGAAATTCACCGATTTTCTGATTCATTTGTTTGTCATTCTCACTATAAAATTATATGTAGTTGTCATTCTCCTATAAAAATATTATGTAAATTTGTCTTATTCTTTAAAAATATTTTAGATTATGTCTTTATCCCTAATTTCTCATTTTTTATATCTCATATTTTTGTTTATTTTCTCAAAACTAACCCCTTATCTTTATTATTGATTTTTTTTTTTTTTTTTTTTTTTTTTTTTTTTACCCTAACCATACCTTTGTGTTGCACTTTTAGGATACTTATCATATGACCCCACATTGGATCTATTTTGTTTTTTGAGGGGTAACATTGAATCTATTAAGTGTCCAAAAAGTGTAGCAAAAAAATATATAAATAGAGGACAAAAAATGACAATATGAAAAAGATAAGAGCCACCTCAGAGACGATAAGTAAATATAAGAGATCCCAAAAATTCGTTTTCTCATTATTTCTCATCCAATATTCCCAAAAATTCGTTTTCTCATTATTTCTCATCCAATATTAACGTGACACATAAAACATGTAGAGTTAAACGTTCAACATTGTCGCGTCTTAAAAGTGTAAAAAAAAAAAAAAAAAAAAAAAAGATGAGAGAGATTTGGCCAAAATAATAAAATAAGTATCTAATTTAAATTAGTCCATGCTCTCTAATCATTGTCAATTCGGACAAAAATATGAATAACAACTACTACATTTTACCCTAATCTAACAAACAAAATTATTCTGGTCTGCGTGGATTTTTTAACTCAGCCTGAGAAATTTTGTTTCGCTATTTTATTATTTTTAAACAATAATATTTCTCAAGTTCGATCTGTATAAAAACATAAATATTCCATCGAATTTTATTTTGTCACATTATCATTTTTTTTACTCATCGATGTGTGTCAGATCATGATACTTGTGTGGCTTGCCAAACTCATGACACTGTTGCACGCGCTTCGGGACTATAATTGGAGTCAGGCATGTTAGATAGATTGTCCACACTCTTAATATATAAGGAGGGGGTGTTGAGACAGATTGCCACACTCTTAATGTATAAGGAAATATAGTAGCACATTTGAAACCATCAATTGGTTTTAGTACAACGGTAAGCGCTTGATCCTAACATCTTGTCCCGGTCATGGGATCGAACCCTGATGTGAATATTATTTATAAAAAAAAATTCGAGTATTATGAGAAATTGTCCACACTTGAGGGGATGTTAGATATATATAATTGTGATAGATTACACCCGTGACTATCACAATTATAAAGCACAATTATATATATCTAACATCCCCTCAAGTGTGGACACTTCAAGAAGGATTCAAACCACCAACCTAATGAATATATCAAGCACTTTGTCATCCAAGCTACAACTTCAATGTTTATACTATGACAAGATTTATTACTTATGCATAAGTAATATGGTTTCCTTTGGCTTCATTCGACATTTCAAGTTCTTTACTGAATTCCCTATATAAATGCTTTTACCTTTATAATTTCAAGATTTATAATGTCAAATGTGCTGTTTAAACCTTGATTTTCCTTGTTAATTTGATGTAGTTCTTTTATTAAAATAGTGCAAATTAGTTATAAGGCCGTCGTTAGAGAATTAATGTTCATTTAGGACACTCCGAAATCTTATTTAGTTATAAGGACATTCTAATTTTAAGAAGGAAACTTATTTAGTTATAAGGACATTTTAATTTCAAGTGGATAAAGAAGAAAAAGCAAGGAAGAAAAAAAAAGAATGAAGCGCTGGAAGAAGAAAAAATAAAAATGAAGCGATGGAAGAAAAAAAAAAGATGAAGCGCTGGAGCTGCCGTTTGTTTGTTTTTATTTTTTTATAGATGCAGTGACATTGATGTCTGAAGTAGTGACATTGATGACTTATGAAGTGACATTGATGTCTGATACAAGGACATTGATGTCTGATGCAGGGACATTGATGTCAGATGCAGTGACATCGATGAATGATGCAGGGACATTAAGCTAAACAAGATCGTCAAATGATTCAAGATCGTGTTAAAGAATTGAGGGATTCCACAATGAATCCAATTATCAGGAGGGCACAAACAACGTGTGGCCATTGCAAGAGTCATAGTGAAGAGTCTTTGTAGTTTCACCAAACTTGTACTTATCCATATTAAAAGCTCCACATTTGAAGAAATGCAAAGCAAGAGCAGAGTCGATGATGCAGATTGTTAGGTTTTATCGCACATTTGATGTCGATCACGCAGGACATTGATGACTTTTGCAATGGACATTGATGTCTCAAGCGTTGACATTGATGATCAGTATTTACAATTAGATAACTGATGTAATGATATTGATGTCACCGCATATACAACTTGATACACACATTTGATAACTTTGTAAAGTAACTTTATTTCTTTGTTATCTTTAAATATTTGATTGATGTTGGTTTATTTGATTAGTGTTGGTTTAAATTTTCGATAATTTTGTAAAATAACTGTATTTCTTTTGTTGTTTTTTTGGTTTAAATGCATATTTTTACAACCAAAGGTATGCATAAATTGTTACCATAACACGTCACTGCATAAATTGTTACAATAACACGTCAGTGCATAATTCGATACAATAAGACATCACTGCATAGATCGCTACAATAAGAAGTCACTGCATAAATCGCTATAATGAGACGTCATTGCATAAATCGCTACAATGAGATGTCACTTATCAAGGTTGTCAATGGATCGCGGCGGTCAATACATTATGGTAGCCAATGAATCGCGGCGGTGAATGCATCGGGATGGTTAATGGATCCCGGTGGCCAATGCATCCGGGTAGGTGGTCAATGCATGACGGTGATCAATACGTCACGTCGATTTTTATGAAGAAAAAAATTGATTTTATGAAATTTATTCGAAAAATATCAAATTTGATTTTAGAATAAAGAAAGATTTAAAAATATGAATTTTAGTGAAAAATTATGATGATCCAGTTTTAGATCAAAATATACGACCTTTAGAAATATGGTGAATTATAAAACAAAAAAAAAAACAAAAAAACAAAAAAAAAAAAAAAAAAAAAAAAAACCCACGCACACAGTAAGTTTTTTTTGTTTTGTTTTGTTATGTTTTTTTTTAATTACTTTGAACGCTTTTTTTTTTCATCCTTCTTTTTTTTCCTTCTTCCTTTTTATCCACTTGAAATTAGAATGCCCTTATAACTAAATAAATTTTCTTCTTAAAATTAGAATGTCCTTATAACTAAATAAGATTTCGGAGTGTCCTATTACCCCTAATAAGTTGAAAATCAGTCATTTTAAATAATTGGCCCTTTAAAATATAAAAAATAATATTATCTATGTCCCTAAATGTAAGTGGATTTAGAATTTTCATATACATTAATAAAGTGATTAATTTTTTTTGATTCACAGTAATTAAATATATTAGACTATAAGTTTATTTAAATTAGACGCATACAATGTTGGAAGGAATGTTATTGTGCATAAGTAATAACTTGTGTCATAATATACATATTGAAGTTATAGTTTAGATGGCAAAGTGTTTGGTATTTTACCACTACGTCGCTGGTTTGAATCCCTTTTGCATCAACTTTTTGTTTTCAGTAAATGGAGGAGAAATGAGACCCACAAGCCATGTAGGATCCCACGTGGCAGCCTATTGGCAGCCACGTGAGCAATTTTAAAGATTCTGGTGCCCAATCAGTGTTAAAGTAATATGAGACTTTATATTTATTGTAATATGTTTGTCTTATTACTCTTTTACCCTCTAAGATTATGTAGCTTGATCACCAAGTCATGGGCCTATTATTGTGTTATTGGGCCTTAACATTAGGGTATGTGTCTAGGGTAATATGTACCAGAATTCTGTGATGTTGAAGTAATCTGCATTTTTATCATATACTAAGTTGGTATCAGAGCAGGATTTCATTTGGGCAAGGTAATCCATCATAGACTTGTTCCCCTTCTCTGTTCTGGTTAAGGCAGTCTTCAATTGCAACATCTTAGCTTCAGATTGGCTGTTGAAGAGAGACTCGAGAGTAATCCAGACTTCCCGAGCAGAGTTGCACCCAATAACTTCAGTGAGAGCTTGTTCAGTCATTTGGCTCATGAGCCACCCCATGAGCAAATTATCTGTGGTGGTCCAGATCTCAAAGGTTTGGATTCTTGACCGAGTAGCCATGGAGAGGGACTACCGGTGGTGGTAAATACAAACTCGGTGGTGGTGGGCGGTGGCCTGAGAATGTATCCGTCAAGATGATGACCTCGAATGATGGGAAGAACCGTTGATTTCCACAGAGAAAGTTGTTGCGATCAAGTTTCACGAACAAGTTTGAGGAAGATGACCCCCAAACGGCGCTAGGTTAACACCTGTACTCCCAGGAAGATAGTAGAGCGAGATCCCGAGCGAGGAAAGACTGGAGCATTAAGCATCGCTCCTATGGTAAAAATTGAACCAGGAACATAGGGTTGAGAAGAAAAACCGGTGACAAACGGAATAGATGAGAACGAAGAAGTGAAGCTGGAGAAGGCGGCGGTGGTAGGTGCAACAGAGGCGGGAACAGAGACAGGAATCTGTGAGGTAACCGTGAGGGTTTCTTGTTGCGTGGTGTTAATGGAGATACCACCAGTGTTTGGTGGATCAGTGGAGACCGGTGGTGTTCCGGCTCCGGCAGTGGCGGTGGCAATCAAGAAGGCTTTGATACCAACTTAGTAAATCTGCATTTTTATCATTTACTAAGTGTCAGCAATATCTGTCGGGTAGGACAATTTTCCAAAAAAAATGCAATTTAGAAGACCATTTTCCTCACCGGAGCAGAAGCAAGACTAACATTCATAGTAGGCCAACTTAAAGGATCATTTTTCTAATTTTGCCCCCATTTACTCCACCTCTGTGAAGCTTTTGCCCCCGTATCAACCGCCATAACTCCTCTACAATTTATACAAAGCAAGCTTGGAAATTCTTCGTTATTTACTCAAAAGATTCAATGCCTTCTTCTTGTTTCATAACCTAGCTTTTCCTCTCAAGTAACAAGACAAGAAATCATATTTTTTAATTAAATTTTTTACTTTGGTGGTGCTGGAGCTCGGAACTTTTCAAATTTCACAACTCAACTCGTCTGCTTGTGAAAGGTAATTGTTTATGAAGTATATTTTCTTCCCCATTCTGTCATCTTCTTCAACGTTTCTAACCGCATATATGTAATATTATTAGTGTTTTTCTAATACTTATGAGAAATGCAAATCTTGATTTTCCTGGAATAAGAATTAGTTTGAATTTTCAAAATAAAAGATAAAGGATATAAACTTATAAGCAGAATGCTCCTATGAATTGGGTGCCCCTTCGTAGGAAATGTGATAGATTTTCGAAGAAATCAACTTATGAGCAAATGATATGCACACACATTTAGGCTCCGTTTGTTTTGGGTTGAAGTTTTTTTTTGGGATTTTATATATATTAGTGGATAATAAAATATAATAAAAATAATTGAAATAATGATTAGAAAGTTAAAATATTTTTTAAAATTTATGAAGATAAAAAAATAAGTGGTGAGAAATTAAAACAAGATAGTATAATGAATAAAATAATGTTAAAAGGGTAATAAAGTAGATAAAGTGAAATGATAAAAGATGATTTAATATTTTTTTATTTATAATTAAAGAATTGATTGATGAGAAAATTGTAATAAATGATTGATAAAGTGATATATAAAAATCCAAAAATAAAAACTCAACGCAAAACAAACAAGGCACTTAGAGATTCTTTTAATTCACATGGCAAACAAGATCATAGCAATAGTCTACATTCTAAACAACCCCTACCCTAGTCTGTGGTTTGGTAGAAGTCATTATTGCTACATAATTTTAAACATTAGTTCCGTAAAACCTACGAATTTTTTCATTTAAGGTAGTATTATTTCTTAATTTGAGGTAATAGTATTCATCAGCCCTGTCCTATACGGGCAATTTGATTACGCTTTTTTTTTTTCTTCTACCCATCGTATTTCATGTAAGGATTCATGAATTTTTTTTTTTATTTTAATTTCTTGTAATGAAAAAGTCTTTTTTGCCGGTGATTTTTTCCTTAAAAATCAGTTAAGCTTAGGAAGTTCTCGTGTGGTGTCTTCACACATGCGGAGACACCCGTGTGTCACTTTATTTTTCATTATGTATTTAAACTGTGTAGTTCTGATTATTTCACCCGTTACTTTATCTCAAATTCTCTCCCACACAAATATTCCCCGTTAAGCTTTGTTTCAACTGCAGAAAAAGTGTATTGGCGTTGAGCCAGGGGGATCAGATGGGGTAGGGAATTCAACCTTTGAGTCAAGATGTGGTAGTGTTATTCCTTAAGTACCAACATAATCGATGAGTTATCCATTTTAATAAATATCTCTGCCATTATTGCCACCATTGTATTATTGTAAATTCTTTTGTCCACCTGCCTTTATCTTGGTGTTTTGTTTCTTAGATTTAGGTGACCGGCGTAGACTGTTGTTACGGGGGCTCACTCCTGAAATTTTACCGTTGTATAATGTAAGTGCTTGTCTAATTCATACTGATTAGTTTGGGCCTACTTAGGACACCTCCATTGGAGGTTTTTTTTTCTTTTCTTTTCTTAAAGCTTTAGGAAAAGGTTTATGTTGTTGGAAGAGAGATGACTAGGCAAAGGTTTTTCCAATAACTCTACCTGTATAAACCGGCTTGTATGTTGAGCTGGATTTTTTTTTTTTTTTTTGTCAATCAACTTGATTAAATAAGTTTATTTCAAACTTTATTGTCTAAATAAGCTTATCTCAACTTTTTTTATCTAAATAAGCTTTAGTCAATAATAATTTATGTTCTACACACAATAACCTTATCCCTTACAAATTTAAAAAAGAAAACAAAAAGAAAAACGCCAGCTGTAAAAAATAAAAAAATAAAAAAAAAAACTTCACTAAAGAATAAATAGGAAAAAAAACGCTTTCTCAAATGGAAAAAAAAAACGGCAGGACCATGCATAAAAAAAAGGAAAAATTAGATATAAATCCATATTTCCTTTGTTATTTAAGATTTAATCCACATTGATTTTTAAGTAGTAATATGGACAAAAAAAAATTTGACTGGACCAAAATACCCACCATTTTCAACATGCAGAGATCGTTCTTCATCTTCTAGCTCAATACAGGGCCGGCCCAATAAGGAAGCGGAGGAAGCGTGGGCTTAAGGCCCAACCATCTTGGGGGCCCGAAAATATGTGTTTTGCAAACAAACGATAATTAACAACGATAAATAATAAATGTTCGAATATTTTCCAATTAATTATTGTATTCCAGTTGGTTATGATATTTGATTTTTTCCTTGAAGGACTTGAGGTCAAGTCCCGGCAACAACAATTTTTTTACTTTGGGCATTTTGAACCCTTATATATTAGCACACTCCAATACATAGGTGATTTCTATCGACACCACATAATTACTACACTTTTTTTTAAATTTTGTTTTTATTATTCCAACCAATTCATTAACTCATTTAAACATTTTTTGGGTCTTTTAAAGCATGATATATTAGCACCGAGTAGCATATTTGTTTTTTGATTAATTTAAATCACTTTGGGCCTTTTTTTCCCCCTATTATTTAAGTTAATTTATTGATTTCTTTAAACCACTTTAGGCCTTTTGAGTGCTGATATATTAGCACCTTTCAATATGTAGGTGGTTTCTATCGACACCAAATAATTACTACTCATGTAACGGCCACTCCCGACCCTTAGATTCGCTGGGGTCATTCTAGGAGCAGACTGCGCTGTTATCGCAAATACTTCACTAAAACCCCAATATTTTATTGATCAACAAGTAAGTGTACATTTCTACATTATTGAATTATTAAAGAAATTACAACATTTTAGTATACCATAACTTTAACTAGCTAAATGAAATGCATAGTGTGATCTTCGTCATCTCGTGCTATGAATATTATCCTTTTAACCAATCTTGTCGGTCACCTTTTTTTTCTTTTCTCTGGATGGACAACTTGGTTTACTTATAAAAGAAAGAAAACAACGTGAACAAAAGAACAAAAGGAAAAGAAAAAGAAATACAAAAAAAGCCATGGTATGATGTGTGAGTGTGTAGAGTTATATATTTAAAAAAAAACTTTATAGTATATATATATATATATATACACACGTTATAACAAGTCTTAAAATCAAGAATGAAATAATTATTTCACATTTAGAAATATTCATGTCATTTATATAAGCAAAAGTTTACTTGTTTATGATCATTTGTGCATTATTTATCAGTCAAGCAACTACAGAAAAATCCTTCAATTCATCAAGTTCCTTTACTAGATATCGATACAGCTGATACGATAGTCTCTGCCTTATGACTCCCATTTCACGCACCTTATATCCACAACAAGTAATTTTTATAGTGGAGTCCGTCCTTCCGACACCCAAATCTCCTGGGGCTTCCGGAGAGTCCACTTGCCTCAGATACCACAACTGCGGTCACAGGCCCGACGTGCAGCTAACCCGACTGTGAAACCCTCAGCAGGCCCATCAATCAAGGAAGCAAGCAGTGCCGCCGAAGCGGGAAATGTACAATTACGATATACCATACCGCGTGAAGCGGGTAGTACGGTACCATGCCACCAAAATGGGACATGCAATCAGGGGCGGCTCCACCCACAAGCTTGTGGGTGCGGCCGACCCCCTAAAATAATTTTTTTTTTTTTTTAACAACAAGGAGATTTTTTTAATAAACGATATCTATGTAAATCGACTTTTATTTTTATGCATTGACCCCCTATTTTTTATCCGTTACTCTATAATTACATGTATAGAGGTAAATATACAAATATATGTGTGATACGGGAAAAAAATTATAAATTTCCGACCCTCTTGTCAAAATTCCTGCAGCCGCCCCTGCATGCAATGTCATGTGCACAAGATTTGTTTCATCACGTTATTATCTTTAAAGTGATAGAATTCTTGAATCGTTTTTAACAAGATACTTATTATATATAATATATTCAATTAAAATACTTTAAAAAATACACTTTGGCTTCATAATATTTGATTTGATCCTGATTCAATATTAGATACTGTTTTTTAAATGAGTTGCGGCGTCATGATCTTTGTTTTGGCTTCATAATATTTGCGGTCATGTTGCTCTAATGTCTTATAAGGTGTAGTGCCCGAAAGACAATTATATAATTGTTTTAGGACAGAATTAGTAATTCATCTTATTATATGCATGTATGCTTATAATTAAGACACTACTGAAAACCCTAAGTACCTCGTTTATGTAATCATATAACTCAGTGTATGGCTATACACAAGAGGATTGAGTTAGTGAGATGTACTTAAAATTAACTTAGTCCGCAGCGTTTATTAATCTGAGTATGGGTCTCATGATTAATTTGCTATTAATGCGCCTAAACACTTTAGGTGTGACGATCTTATCCGGATTGCGGTAATAGGTACCTAGTGGGGCATTTATATATGATGATAATCATATAGGTCTGGACCAATTTGATTTGAGTTCTCGATATAATTCCTTAATCGAGAAGTCTTATCGAATCACAAGATGATCATATATGGATTAATCTTAATCTGAGGTGATGATCAGCGCATTTAACGCTTAGACTAGGGTAGAGTTTGATGTGTTAGTAAGGATCACTTCGAAGTATGTGATCCAACACTCTCGTTGGCTCTATTCTGGAATGAGTGAGTGGTCTGTGCTATCACAAATATGGAATCCATTCCTTCCCTCGGGAAGTAGAGAGACAGTTCCCTTATTTGTTGACCCTAGAAAATGATCGATCGGCCGAGTTCATATTTAGACTAATTAGCTACTAGTCAGATATGTGAACTAATTGATCACTGGGGGTTAATGGTGGATAAGGATAAGATATTATGAGTCGGGTTCACGGAGACTTCCCACTCAGAATGGACAGTCTATGGAGGATTTATCCGTATGTAATGATTATATCAGTGGACGCTTTCGACTCATAAATTGAGTGTAAGTTATCTATATTCGATAGAGTTCAGTTTCGGGTTTATGGTGGTGTAATCCCGGAATTAATAGGTTGGATATAATTATTCTGTCTGATGAATAATTTTTATTCGATTTATTGTAGCTACTGAATATGGGTCCATGGTCCCCGACGTGGCTCCTAATATAGCATATAGGTTTCTCGTCGTTGCACCTCAATTATAATTAAATAGTGGATTGGGCTATTTAATAGATATGTGGATTAATTGTTTAGTTGGACTAAATAATTAAATACACGGAAAAGACATTTTTCGTGGACTCGGCCCAAATTAGTGTGTTGACCTTTTGACATAATTGGTCAAATATGGTTTTGTGCGTGTGAACCTTTTAATAAAAAGGTGGCGCCACTTTTGTGGTTAATAATTATTAGAAAATTAGTTTTCTTGGATAATTATTTAACGTGTGATTTATCTTTTATTTGTTAAATGATAATTCATGAAATATTAGATAATAATATGATTTATCCTAATTTGTTTGGGATAATTATTTTATTTATCTTTTATTTGGAAAAAGGATTAATGTAATAATTATCTCTTAATTATTTAATCCTTGGAGGTTAAGTTTTACTCTCCTATATAAAGAGAGTTCTCCCAAGCCTTTTGACACACAACATTTAACACGCCAATTGGGAAGAGAAATAGCTTGGAGTTTTCGGCTATTTTTCGAGGGTTTCGAGTTGGAATAATCTTCGGGATTATTCCGGTAGCATATCAAGGAGGTCCGGCGGCGGGAAACACCATCCACTTGGTGTTGCTGGGAGACACACGTTGGAAGGCTATGGCTTCTCAAAATACATGTTCTTGGAGATCTATCGTTCTTGGAGTTAAGCACCATAAAAAGGTAGGCTCCTAAACCCCCTTGTAGATTTAGATCTTTAATTTATGTTCTTTGTTTCGTTTAGATCTAGATCTGATGCATTCCGCTGCGTAATCGGGTCAATCTATGATTGATCCGACGATATTACTTCTAACAAGTGGTATCAGAGCCTTTGATCTAACGATCAAAGTATATGAATTTTAGATCTTGGAGTGGAAAAGCATGTTTTAGATGTTTTATTTCGTTTTTTTGGTAAAAATCGAATTTAATCATGATTGTATGCTTGTGATTGTTGTGGTTGAAGAGATGGATTGGGGTTGGTATTGTTTACTCGTTAGATCTATTGTAAACTCATATAAATTCGTTTATATGAGTATAGGAAATTTTGTAATTTTAATTTCCTAGAAGTAGATCTGTTTTGTTGCTGTTCCGTTTTGAAACGACAATCCCTCCGGTCAGAATGAAGAATAAAAGTTGAAGAACATTCCCTCAAAATTTCGTGACGATCGGAGTCGATCTCGATGTCCGATCGCTGCTATAAAGTTGCTTTGAATGTGAAAAGCACAGCAGGCATTAAAACCCTAGCTGTGAGTTCATCGAATTTCTGGAAGAGATTGGACCATTGAAACGAAGATCCGACCGTTCAGATCGACTACCATGGAGTTATGAACAAGCCCTAAAACTTTAAGGTCGATCGGGATTTGTCTCAATGCCCGATCGTCCCCAGGAAGACACTGTTGCGCCGCAGTTATAAACAGATGCAGCAGTTAGATCGGTGGATTTCTGGACAAAAATTGGACCATTGAAATGAAGATCCAACCGTTCAGATTGAAGTAAGCGGAGTGAAGAACAGATCCATAAAGTTTCATGACGATCAAGGTTCGTTTGGATTTCCGATCATCGATAATACGCAGCAGCAGATTAGAAAATAGTAAACCCTAGTTAGGGTTTGTGTTTTTTTTTTTTTAATAGGTTAGATACGGGGGTACCAACGATCCATCTCGGTGTTTATTTTTTCCGTTATTTTTTCGTGTATGATCGAAAATTGTATGATATAACCGGAAAATTACCATGACATGCATCATATCATGATCCACTCCAATGCATACATGTAGCTAGCTTATTTCGAATAAATTAGGCATGTATAACTCGAATAATTAGTATGAATGCTTATTAATTTAATATGTGGTAGTTAAATAATAAGTAGCTAATTATAAAACCGAGGACCCGGTTTTGTCAATCGTTACGATTTTAGTGATGGATTCTCGTGAATCCCACTTGGATAAATCGTTGAGCTTTTCGGTGATGGCTTCTTAGTGAACCCACCTTAAATGAAACGAGATTACGCTTTGGGTTACAATTTAGAAATCGGAGAATCTTAGTACATGGGTTCGAAATGGTCTAACCATGGTTGGCGAGTTCAACCGAAGCTTCGCTCAATCGACTCCTCTCACGTGTGATGTACGTTACAAAGAGCTCGACAGACTTAGCATAGCCGATAAGCCTTCGGGCTAAACGAGGCTTCTCTTGCCGGATTGGCCTGAATCATCACATATGTTCCAACGAATAAGACAGCGTGAGGCTTGCCTACATAACCGACCCTATTCGAGTACTTTGATTTATTGTCAAGACCGCAACCGTAATTAGTAAACCCACCACTTTTTCAAAATATTGAGTGGGAGGGGGAAGGCGGCGTGCAACCCCACGGCCTCTACTGGTGTCACTCGTGTTGAACAAGAGACGACCATACTTAGTTTACAAAAGATGACATAGGAGTATAAGATAAAATTCATTTAGTGAATTTTAAAAGTGTAATTACACATCAAATTTCTAATTGAAAAATTGGAAAATCATATACATAAGGCGTTGCTAGTTAGACGGTATTTGGAACCGATAAACTAGTGGGAGCCTTAGTCTTATGATTTGTTGTTTTTCTGAATAATTAGAAATGTGTAATGGAATGCACAAGAGTTTCTCCATTCATTGGAAAAACAAGAATAAGCGTTACTAGTTAGACAGTATTTGGAACTGATAAACTAGTGGGAGCTTAGTTCTGGAGATTTTATAATCTTTGAAACATCATGAACACAACATCGCTAGTTAGACAAGATTTGGGCCCGATAAACTAGTGGGAGCTTAGTTCTAGGTGATGTTCTAATCTTTGAAAAATCATAAATACAAAGTGTTTCTAGTTAGACGGTATTTGGAACCGATCACGAAAATTAATTTTCTGCTTTGGATTCGTTGGAACGAGCGTATTCATTTTCAATAGGGTAATTTGTTTGTCTTATTGACGATGAATATAACATTCGTAGCGCGAATCCAAGACTCGTACTTTTTGTTTGATAAAGTCGAACCACTAAGTATTCTTTGAAAAGGTATTAGTAACGCATCTTAAAACTATATAAACGCAAATGGTTTCCGTATTTAGATAAACACTTTTTTATATACTATTAATTAGTGCATATTCCCTAACGATAAGATCTGCAGACTGGCTTAGGGTGATTCCTATCTCCCAGTCAATGGAACCCTGTCTCAAAGGAACAATGCCTAAGTTTCCTTTCAATCGGGAAAGGGTAATAGATTTAAAGAAGTTACATAGCTTGTTCATATTGACCTTCGGGGTCATATGAAAGGCACAAGCTAGTGGGAGCTTTTTCAAGTAGTGACATCTGGTCTGACAACTACTCGAAACTCCAATAAGTTTATCTACAATATTTGGTGGAAATCTCTGATTTCACCAGAGATAGAGTATTCCATACTCAAAAATAGGCTATTGCGTAGTCTTCGGGACTGATGCTCGGCCGGCCTCCCAGTGAAATGTTTTCACTAAGGGATACACCATAAATTTGCCTTAAATAGTTATTGATGTGCTACGATACGCTGCTGAACTCATTTAAGATATTGGTTGCAAAATAACGGTTGTATTGAAAAACCGAGAAGTCTACCCAAAAGATGCCTACGCATTTGTGGATAAAAGAGTGAATTCGGTTCACCCCACTTCCGTAAATAGAGGCATTTAGCACCGAGTGCTTGAAGGTAGGACTGGAAATTTTGCGTGCACGTTCAGAGCGTGAAATATCTTAATGTATTGAGTGAAGGTTGGTTACAAAACTCGTAAAATCGAGAAACGCGACGGTGATCTTCACAAACTCGGTCCGATAGAGTCAATAAATAACAACCTTTGATCTTGAAGTATTTGTACTCAAAATGTTACTAATCGATTTGTTCACCCACATCCAACACCGGCAGATTGGTGAAAACACTAATAAAAACTACTAAACTAGATCAAGATATCACTCCACCCCGAACGCAGTGGGAGTATGGTTTGTCCATTACCCATTGCAGGACCTTATGGTCTATAGGGTAGATTGATGACCTATAGTCCTTCGTGGACTGTATAGGATCCTGATAATAGAGGTTGGTTTAAAAGACATAACCCTGTGAATGGAGTTTGATACTCCAGTTCTGTTGAACTCTTGTAGAACCACCTGAGTATCTCAGGCCCAGTGGGAGTAATTGGAACTACACGAAGAAGAGTCGATTGAATAGGAAAGTTTAACTTTCACCGCAAAGCTGAGTAATTTAGGGGTGATTCCTTAAAAGGTAGAGAGTTAACCAGACCGTGATCTCTCTTACCACTCAGTCTTGCTTGATTTCGTCAGAAAGCGGGAAATAGGGGTGATTCCCTAAGACTTCCTTGCCGAACAACGGAATCTGAATTCATTTAGAACAGAAGGGTTTTAGCTAAGAACAAATAACGGATTTGTTACAAAGCAGAAAATAGGGGTGATTCCCTAAGAAATTTTTGCGAGACTAACGGTATCTTAATTTATTCAGAAAGAACCTTTGGCAGGATGCCTGTTATAGCTTATATCCTTTGGGGATTAAAGCAAACCTCTAGGTCATTTCAAAGTCATATATTTTAAAATGTGGACTTGACCAAAATGTTGATAAGTCTTTCGTAGACTGGGCATCAATATTAGTGAAGTAGTATGTAGATTAGTGTTTGTGAATGGTAACACTGAAACAGTTGGAAACAACATGGGTGTGTTATCTGAAGTCAGAGTCTGACATGCCATCGGGATTCATTCTAAAGGATTTGATTCCCTCAAATCCGCGAGAATCGATCATTGGCAATCCCATCCATTCACCTGGTTAAGATATTCTTGCATTTATGCAACATTCAACGATGTAGTCTACCCTACCTCTCAGGAATGGTTATCTAAACCTGAGGATGAATACGAAATGGGATGTTTAGTGAATCCTCAAGTATCTTCAGGAGAATGAGGAATAATATGCTAGTATATTCAGGTGCAAACTAGAATATAAGTGATAACGCTGATTCTGATTTTATGTCGAATTAAGGAAGATCGTTAAGTCGATCTAATCCTTAGTGTTGAATCAAAGGCATACTGAAATCATACCACCGGATTAGATGGAAAGGCGATGTTTCGATCCCAAAGATTGACTCAAGCCGACATCCTACCTGATCAGTGTACCAAGTCACATGGTATTCGGATTCTGAGTGCGCGCCGGGTCACTGACCTACCCTGCGGAGGCATACTCCGGTCGTGCTTGGAAGGATGAATTACTAAGATGCGCTTGGAGGGTACAGATTTGAGGGATTCGTCTCACTTGTTTTGAGCAAGTGGGAGAAATACCAAATGTTGTAGATATAGATAAATAAGGGTGTGCTCTAAAACAATTAATCCACTTGCCTTTCGTGCAAGTGGGAGATTGTAAGGTGTAGTGTCCGAAAGACAATTATATAATTGTATTAGGACAGAATTAGTAATTCATCTTATTATATGCATGTATGCTTATAATTAAGACCCTACTGAAAACCCAAAGTACCTCGTTTATGTAATCACATAACTCAGTGTATGGCTATACACAAGAGGATTGAGTTAGTGAGATGTACTTAAAATTAACTTAGTCCGTAGCGTTTATTAATCACTGTATGGGTCTCATGATTAATTTGCTATTAATGCGCCTAACACTTTAGGTGTGACGATCTTATCCGGATCGCCGGTAATAGGTACCTAGTGGGGCATTTATATATGATGATAATCATATAGAAATTTGGACCGATTTGATTTGAATTCTCGATATAATTCCGTAATCGAGAAGTCTTATCAAATCACAAGATGATCATATATGGATTAATCTTAATCCTGAGGTGATCACAGACGACTGCTTAGACTAGGGTAGAGTTTGATGTGTTAGTAAGGATCACTTCGAAGTATGTGGTCCAACACTTCTCGTTGTCTCTATTCTGGAATGAGTGAGTGGTCTGTGCTATCACAGATATGGAATCCATTCCTTCCCTCGGGAAGTAGAGAGACAGTTCCCTTATTTGTTGACCCTAGAAAATGATCGATCGGCCGAGTTCATATTTAGACTAATTAGCTACTAGTCAGATATGTGAACTAATTGATCACTGGGGGGTTAATGGTGAATAAGGATAAGATATTATGAGTCGGGTTCACGGAGACTTCCCACTCAGAATGGACAGTCTATGGATGATTTATCCGTATGTAATGATTATATCAGTGGACGCTTTCGACTCATAAATTGAGTGTAAGTTATCTATATTCGATAGAGTTCGATTTGGGTTTATGGTGGTGTAATCCCGGAATTAATAGGTTGGATATAATTATTTTGTCGATGAATAATTTTTATTCGATTTATTGTAGCTATCGAATATGGGTCCATTGGTCCTCGCGTGGCTCTAATATAGCATATAGGTTTCTCGTCGTTGCACCTCAATTATAATTAAATAGTGGATTGGGCTATTTAATAGATATGTGGATTAATTGTTTAGTTGGACTAAATAATTAAATACACTAAAAAGAGCATTTTTAAATGCGACTCTACTTCAAATTAGTGTGTTGACCTTTTGACCTAATTGGTCAAATATGGTTTTGTGCGTGTGAACCTTTTAATAAAAAGGTGGCGCCACTTTTGTGGTTAATAATTATTAGGAAATTAGTTTTCTTGGATAATTATTTAATGTGTGATTTATCTTTTATTTGTTAAATGATAATTCATGAAATATTAGATAATAATATGATTTATCCTAATTTGTTTGGGATAATTATTTTATTTATCTTTTATTTGGAAAAAAGGATTAATGTAATAATTATCTCTTAATTATTTAATCCTTGGAGGTTAAGTTTTACTCTCCTATATAAAGAGAGCTCTCCCAAGCCTTTTGACACACAACATTTAACACGCCAATTGGGAAGAGAAATAGCTTGGAGTTTTTGGCTATTTTTCGAGGGTTTCGAGTTGGAATAATCTTCGGGATTATTCCGGTAGCATATCAAGGAGGTCCGGCGGCGGGAAACACCATCCACTTGGTGTTGCTGGGAGACACACGTTGGAAGGCTATGGCTTCTCAAAATACGTGTTCTTGGAGATCTATCGTTCTTGGAGTTAAGCACCATAAAAAGGTAGGCTCCTAAACCCCCTTGTAGATTTAGATCTTTAATTTATGTTCTTTGTTTCGTTTAGATCTAGATCTGATGCATTCCGCTGCGTAATCGGGTCAATCTATGATTGATCCGACGATGTTACTTCTAACATGTCTTACATACTCTAGTACACTAATTAATTGCATACATTTGGTTTGTTGTGAATGTTGATTGTACGTTTTGGTTGGTGTAAATAAAATGTATGCATGTATCTTAAGCACTTTGTTATCTGTAGAAGCATCTTCTTCATGGTATTGTGTCATCCTGAACTGATATTACAGAGTAACAATTTTTTCTTCCTTCGTGTAAAATATGCTAATTAAATCTAAATGACTAAATGAGATAGATGAGCTCCTTTTTGTTTAATCTTGGAAAAAGATATTTCCAGCTGCCATTGTCCATGGATTTTCTTCTTGAAGGAAATTACTTATAGTTAGTAGCGACACTGATATCTTACAAAATGACCGCCTAGGAAAAAAAAAGTCGTTCACTTATTAAAGTTTTGAGATATTTAGATGAATTTGTGACATATGTGTGCCTTGGAGTAGCTAAGTACTCACTCTTAATCTATCTTTGATTTCTTGTTATGATTCAAACACGAATATATGATTGATACATTATTCCAAGATTAAAAATCACAATCCATTTTTTGACAACTCTTACACAATTTCTTCATCTACTACACTCAAAAAAAATGTGCGAAGACCCCAATCCATCCTCCAAATATAGAAAAATCCTACAATATGTACTTGAAGAATTGATGGATGATACATATGATATGATTATGGAAATGAAAATGAAGGAGGAAGCTGGAAGTTCCCGTGGTCGTCAACACAGTAGAAAGTATATAAATCGTGATCGTGAAGCTGGACATGAGCGTCTTTTCAAAGATTATTTCTCCAATGATCCGGTTTACACGGATGAAATGTTCAGAAGAAGGTTCCGGATGAGTAAAGGGTTATTTCTTCGAATTGTAGAAGCTCAAATCATTCTGAGTACTTTCAGATGAGGGTCGTTGCAACCGGTAGAAAAGGACTATCCCCGTTGCAAAACTGCACTGCTGCCATCCGTCAATTGGCATACGGTACACCTGCCGACCATTCTGATGAGTATGTCCGAATTGGTGAGGCCACTGCAGTTGATTGTTTAATGAATTTTTGTCGATGTGTTATTGATGTATTTGGTCCCGTATACTTGACGTTCAACGCTTACTTCAACAACATTCTTACATACATGGCTTTCTCGGTATGTTAGGAAGTATTGACTGCATGCATTGGCCTTGGAAGAATTGTCCAGCTGCATGGAAAGGTCAATTTACCAGAGGAAATCAAGGGGTTCCAACAATTATGCTAGAAGCGGTCGTTTCATATGATCTTTGGATATGCCATGCATTTTTCGGCGTTGCAGGATCGAACAACGACATTAATGTGCTCAATCAATCTCCACTTTTTAATGATGTATTGCTCTCCAGAGGTTCAATTTACGATAAATGGCACACAATATACGTAGGCATATTATCTAGTGGGTGGTATTTATCCGGAGTGGGCCTCATTTGTGAAAAGTTTTTCATATCCAGAAGACCCTAAAAGGAAAAAGTTCAAAGAGATGCAAGAGGCTGCAAGAAAAGATGTTGAACGAGCATTTGGGGTCCTTCAGGCTCGCTGGGCAATCATACGAGATGCAGCACGGTTTTGGCACATGGAAGATTTGAGAGATATAATGTATGCATGTATCATATTACATAATATGATTGTAGAGGATGAAGGAAATACAATTACCAACTGGTGCAATGAAGAAGTAGCTATGCCAGAGCCTGCATCCTAAGGACCTATTCAAGAATTTCAGCAATACCTCCAGAGAAATACGGAACTATGTGACCGTCAAGTACATTATAAACTTCGAGCTGACTTGGTTGAGCATATTTGGGAACGTTTCGGGCAAACTAACAATGAAGATTAAGTTGTATCGGTTTAATGTTTATTATTAGCCTTTAATTAAGTTGTTCTTTATTCAGTTATACAAAAAAAAAAAAAAAAAAAAAAAAAAAAAAAAACCTAGTTCTTAAGGGTTAGTTGTTGCCAAACTCTTTCCTCATTTGTCGGGGTGAGGTTTTAAGGAGTCGGGGCATTTATTGGCATTGTAACATTTTGGGATGAGCCAGAAGTTGGCTAATTTTTAACTTTTTTCACCGGTATAAAAAAATTGTTCAATTGCATCAATATTTTGAATTAGTAACATATAGAATATATTTTATTTAATTTTCCTTAAACATAATATTTATTTTGACAATAAATATAGTATTTTTTTATCACACATAATAATTTTTGGTCGCATATTAACCAAAAGAACATAATTTTGTTTTATTTACTATGTGTAATAATGTTATATAGTTTTGAGAAAAAATTAAATTTATATTATGAAATAATAAAATATTTATTAAGTGGGTCCATGTTATAAAGTTGTAAAAGGTTTTTGTAAAGTTGTAAAAGGTTTATGTAAAGGCTTATAACATGATGACCAATGGCGGAGATACACTAAGACACAAGTGGGCTAAGCCAACCTAGATTATTTTTTTATTAGGTATATACCACCAATAAAATCCAGCCCAATTCAGCCATTAGTTCAGCAGGCCACCTTAGGAAAAAAAAATAATAAACATACCTTTATCCTTTTCATATTATTCTTTCCAAAATAGAAACCGAATTATGTCTCAAAAAACAAAAAACAAAAAACAAATAACTCGTCGTCCTCCTCATCGGCAAAGGAGCAGCAGCGTTCAGCGTTCTTCAATTCTTTCTGTGCCAAGAATCAAATCAATCAAAGTAATTGTTCAAGATAATCCTTATCTTCTATTCTTCACCAAACTAATTCTGCAAGAGAAAAATAACACACCAATCCATTGACCTCAATTTCATTTTCTAGGGCTCAATTAATTGAAGTTTCCATTTTGAAAAAATGGATGGTTTGTGCTATTTGAAAGAAGGGATAATTTATGCTATTGCTTGAACAGGTTTGTCCAATTGAAACTTCTAAACTTGTTAATTTCTGAATTCTCGGCTCTTGTAGTGTTGTTTGTTGTGTAGATATTTCTTCATTTCTTAAATTGTTTCCTCAAATTGTTGTTGTTTGTTGTGTAAAAAAATGTTGTTTGGTGCAGGCTGCTATTGTTTTAGCTTTTTGTTGAACTGGGTAGTCCGTAGTAGTATTGCTTACATGGTGTGAGACTGTGGGTAGTGTTTTAGTTGTGTCTAAGCTTTTTGTTAAATAGCAAATGAATGATACTGGCTCAGTGGCTCGTTTTTGTGGTGTTAGGCAGTAGTATTGTTTATGGTGTTGTTCATATAATGATGAGACATTGAATCAATTTTACTTTTATAGGGCATAAGACATAATGGCACAACAACATCAAGAACGAAAGAAAGAAAAAACGCTTTTCTCGTTCTTTAGAAAAACTAACACATCAAAAAGAGACGCACCATCTCCTTCAGTTATCCCTCCTTTCATTTCGAATCCCCCTCCTTCCAAGTTACAAAGAGTTGAAAATGATAGTATCCGCGTCGATCTGAATATTGTGAGGGATCCCGGATTACATATTCCGATTTGGAAACATCCTATCAATAAACAAGATGAGATAAGGAGAGCTTATATCCAAATAGGTCCATATCAAACACATCTTTCCCAATATCCCATGTCTAAGTATGGAAAACAAAATCGTAGTTTTCAATACAACTGGTTCAAAATATTTCCATGGTTAGAGTACACTCCTTCAAAAAATGCTGCGTTTTGCTTTCCGTGCTTCATTTTCGATGTGAATCCGATGCATCATCGTGCATTTACTGTTGATGGGTTTACAAATTGGAGAAGGGTCAATGATGGTGATAATTGTAGCTTCTTCAAACATGTGGGTGGTCTTAATTCACCACATAATAATTCTGTGGATTTGGGTCATGCGTTATTGAATGTACCTCGACATATTGACATGGTGATAAATAAAGTAAGTGAGGAGGATTCAAAAAACCGGCTACGGTTGGGAACACCAGTTCAGGGTATTAATTGGCTTACTTTGCAAGGTTGTGCTTTAAGAGGACATGACGAGTCATTGCATTCAAAAAATCAAGGCAACTTTTTGGAGATGATAAATTTTATGGGAAAATTGAGATTAGATACTGGTGCCGTTGTCTTAGGAAACGCTCCCGCAAATGCAAAGTTCTTACATCACCCGAGATTCAAAAACGGGTTCTACATATCCTTGCTAATAAAGTAAGAAGAAAAATTCATGACGAAATTGGGGACGCTAAGTTTTGTTGCTTGGTTGATGAATCCAAGGATTCATCTAACAAAGAACAAATGGCTATTGTTGTGAGATTTGTGGATGCTAATGGTTTTGTGCAGGAGCGCTTTCTTGATATTATACATGTTACGGATACAACGACAACAAATCTTAAAAAAGAGATATGTGATGCTTTTATTCGATCCAATTTAGATGTTAATAACTTGCGAGGCCAGGGCTACGATGGTGCTAGCAACATGTGGTGCATGGAATGGGTTACAAGCACTCTTTCTTAGAGATTAACCATCTGCATATTATGTTCATTGTTTTGCACGCCGTTTACAACTAGCATTAGTTGTTGCTGCTGAGAAGAACACTTCTATCTATTTTTTCTTTTCTAAATTGACCACCATTGTGAATATCATTAAAGCTTCGCCCAAACGTCACAATGAGTTGCAATCAAATCAAGCTGATGAGATTGCGGATTCTATAGCTGCTGGTGAACGTGAGACTGGTAGAGGGGCCAACCAAATTGGGACATTGCACCGTGCTGGAGCCACTCGGTGCAGTTCGCATTTTGATTCTATTGGTGATATGATAGATATGTAGACATATATTATTATGACACTTAGAACTATTATTGATGATGGGTCGTCTCGAGCTGCATGTGGAGAAGCGAGTTATGCTTTGATCACGATGAGATCATTTGATTTCATCTTTATCTTACATACTATGCACAAAATCATGGCAATAACCGAATTACTTTCTAAAGCCTTGCAACGAAAAAATGTTGATATCTTTGAGTTCCATGGATGTTGTCTCATCTACCAAAAAACTTCTTGGCTGGCTAAGGGCCGAAGGTTTCGATACGTTGATGGAGGGTGTTATAAAATTTTGCATAGAAAATAATTTTCCCATTTCAAACATGAGTTCTCGTCATGTAGATGCTACTGGTCGTTCATGTCAGCAAAGTGGCAATATAACAGTTGAGCATTACTATCATTTTGACATATTTAACAATGCAATTGATTTTCAGCTGCAGGAGTTAAACGACAGATTTAGTGATGAAGCAGTTGGGCTCCTCAAACCAAGTACATCTTTGGATCCAAAGGATGATTTCAAGTCCTTCAACATTGAGAATATATGCACACTTGCAAAAGATTTTTATCCCAACGACTTCACTGGCCATGATATGCATTTGCTTAAATCGCAATTGGCACATTATGAGTATGATGTCATTCAACATCCAAAGTTTCAGAGTTTGTTCACCATTTCAGATTTGTGTCAGAAATTAGTTGAGACAAACAAATCTCAAATATACTTTTTGATTGATAAGTTGATTCGTCTCATCTTAACTCTCCCGGTCTCAACGGCAACCACAAAGAGGGCATTTTCAGCTATGAAGTATGTTAAATCCATTCTCCGTAGTAAAATGGACGAAGAGTTCCTTGCGGATTCTATGACAGTTTATATTGAAAGAGACTTCACTCAAAATCTTGATGTTGATTCCGTTATTGATTAATTCAATTTCCAAAAGCATCGTAGGGTGCAATTGAAGTGATTCAGAGTATTTAGTATCTAGTCATAATGACATTTTAAATGAAAAACAAGTTTTTGAATGATGAATTGGGTAGTACCGTAGTAGTAAACATGTTGTATCCAAATTCTATTTTATCATCTTTTGTTCACAACTTGTATAAAATGATATCTATTGGGTGTTTCTATGTAATTTTTTTGCTCAAGTGTACTTGAAAAAAAATCGGTACAAAACAACTATCATGAAAAAATTTATTCTAGCTCCCCGACATAGAAATCCTGGCTCTGCCTTTGATGATGACGTAGCAGTGTGAAAAGGTTTATGATTGTGAAAAAAAATGTTTATAGAGTAAAGGTTTATAACCAGTATGACGTGGCACAGTCATAGAGCTTTTAACAGCTCTATGACTGGAGATGCTCTAAGTTGCAATGTTGTTTGTACATTCAGTTATTAGAGAGGCTTTTTGGAGCTGCATTGGCTGAAGTAGGGCGGCAACAGCTGGACATCGCCAAACAACATGCAGCTACAGTAACAACGATTTTAAATGCTTTCAATTCTTATGCTGAATGGGCTCCATTGCCTGGTCTTGATAAGTATGGGGTTATTCATGGGTAGGATCTCTCTCTCTCCATTGTTTTGAATATTTTTGAGTTCAATCTCTCCTCTTTTTTTTTGTAGGTGTGGAGTTTTGCTATCTTCTCCTGATTTTCATCTTCAAGCATGTGAGTTTTTCAAACTCGTATGTCCAAGGTATGCCATTAAAGAATCAATAAATTTTTCTTCTTGTGCTTGAATGAATCATGAACTCTGAAAGTAGTCACTTGCATTGTTGAATCTGTGTGGGCTAAATTACAATTTTGGTCCTCTAACTAGACATGTTTTTCGATTTTGGTCTTCTAACTAGACATGTTTTTTTATTTTGGTCCTGGTTTTCTCCGGCGACAATTTTAGTCCTGTAAGTGGTCTTTTTTTGCAAAAATAGTCCTGAACGCCGGAAAGACCACTTACAGGACTAAAATTGGTCTTTTCTGGTGACAATTTTAATCATGTAAGTGGTCTTTCCGGCGACAATTTTAGTCCTGTAAGTGGTCTTTTCGGCGTTTCAGGACTATTTTTGCAAAAAAAAGACCACTTACAGGATTAAAATTGTTGCCGGAGAAAAATCAGGACCAAAATTGAAAAACATGTCTAGTTAGAGGACCAAAATTGTAATTTAGTCAATCTATGTGCTGGTAGGAAACGTCCAATTGATGGCACGTCAGAATATGATTCTGCTATTACTCAGATATATATATCAGACATTAATGAACAGTAGTAAGTGCTGCAAGAGCAGTAGCTGTCGCCCTAGACTGGAGCTCCTCTCCTGATGCTCGTAAATCTGCATATTCCTATTTAGAATCCATAAGTTTGTAACTGGCACTTTTTAAGCTCCACAATTCGTTGTTCTATTGGTTTTTGTAGCTTTGTTGTTTTTAGCGGAATTTATTTTGAATGTTTCTTGCAATGCTAGGAGGAGGCTAGAATTAGATCATGAAAGGTTGAAGAAATATCAATGTAGTCCGAGGTATGTAAAGTTATGTTTGTGTTGTTGTTAATATTTATCCAGTGGCGGATCCAGAAATTTGTTTTAGTGGTGTCACTGGAGTCTAAAACTATATTTTTGGTCTATAAGTTTGTTCCAGTGGGGTCACCGGAGCATAAAATAACTTTTTTAACCATTAAATGACATTTTTTAACAATAAAACTACATCGTTTTAATACTAAACAAAAAAATCCCGAATCTCAATGGGGTCACGTGACCCCACCCTTCAACATGTGGATACGCCCCTGTATTTATCGATATGCATATAATTTGTTAAAATCACACCCACATTTTCCCAGTTTTGTATGTAGGGATGTTATTGATTTTGGGTTGTATGCGGGTTATGCGGATATTTGTTTTCAGTATTTTGCATGTTGTTATGTTTCTGTAGGTTTATTGACTGTGAAACTGCTATTTTCTGTTTGATTTGCCTTTTGGAAAGTGTTTATTTTTACCTTATTCTTGTTAATTGTGATTGAGGGGAATGTTTGGTAACTGTTATCATTGGTTTAAGCAGGTGAAAGCTTTTTTTATTGCATTTTTGAAGTTCTGATTGAGATTAATTGTGTTTGGTGTTTTTTCATACTTAATTCATTGATATTTAAGCTAACCTAGCTAGAAGTGTTTAATTAGTAGTTACATTTTCTCCTTAGTTTTTTTTGCTTTGAAATATTGTGGAAAAGCTTAGAAGAATACAAATAATGGAAAACATTGATCTAGCTTTTTATTATTGATTGAAAACTTGAACTACTGAACTTATATTTTGAGCTACTTATACTTTTCCTGTAGCAACTAGCTGTGTTTTGTATGTATGGAATATGCTGGGGAATATTCTGGCAGCTTGAAATATTCCCTGGAAATATTCTGGTCAACTGGAATATTCCTTGGAATATTCTGGTCAATGGATGGAATATTCTTTGGTATATTCTTTACAGATTTCCAACTTGTTTATGTATTGTATCACCCCCCGCAAGCTGGACTTGGAGTAGATTGAATAAAGACCAAGATGACGTGTGAGTTGAGTGAAACGTGGACCGTCGAGAGGCTTCGTAAAAATATATGCCAATTGTTGTATGGTGGAAATTGGCTTAGGAACGAGAAGACCAGCTTGAAACTTATCCCGAATAAAATGACAGTCGAGCTCAATGTGTTTGGTGTGTTCGTGAAAGACGGGGTTTTCCACAATGTGACACGCACTTGTATTATCACAAAAGAGGGGAACGGGCAAATTAGGTTTTATTCCGAATTCGGCCAACAGATACAACAACCATTGGATTTCACAAGAAGTGGCGGCGAGAGCTTGATACTCTGCCTCGGCCGAGCTCCGGGAGACTGTACTCTGCTTCTTCGCTTTCCAAGAAACAAGAGAATCACCCAAGAATATACACCAACCGGTGATAGAACGACGAGTGTCTAAGCATCCAGCCCAATCGGAGTCGGAGTAAGCTCAGAGAGTAAATGACGTGGTTTGTGCAGCGGATCCGGTGGGATAAATGAGCCCTTGACCTGGGGATGCCTTAAGAAATCGAAGAAGACGGATAGCAGCTTGCTGATGATTGACGGTGGGGCAGTCAAGAAACTGGGATAACTGTTGGACGGCGAAGCTGATCTCGGGCCGGGTAAGAGCCAGATAGATCAATTTTCCGATCAAGCTTCGATAGCGCGTGTTGTCCGACAATGGCAAAGAATCATCTTTTGCAAGTTTACTACTGGTGACCATCGGAGTGGATACCGGTTTACAAGCCAATAGCCCATATTTAGACAGGAGGTCCATCGTATACTTACGTTGCGATAAGGTAACTCCATGCTTTCCTCTTGCAACCTCTCCCTAGATCTTTGATCTTGAATTCTCGATCTAGATTAGCCTTGATTTCTTGAATCAGTTTGAAATTAGGACCTGTCAAGATGATGTCATCAACGTATACTAGTAAAGCAATGAATGTGTCCCTTGTTCTTTTGATAAAAAGACTGTAATCACTGCGGGATTGACGAAATCCAAGTGATACAAGATAGGATGTGAGTTTGGCGTTCCATTGACGCCCTACTTGCTTCAAACCGTAGAGAGACTTTCTGAGTTTGCATACGGCATTAGGTACAGAGGTGTTGTAGCCTGGGGGTACCTTCATGTAGACTTCTTCGGATAAGTCTCCATGGAGGTAAGCATTGTTGATATCCAACTGCTCCAAGTTCCAGTTGGTAGCAGCAGCAATGGCCATTAGAACTTTGACAGTGGTGAGTTTGGCAACTGGTACATAAGTGTCATGGTAATCAATTCCCAGTTGTTGTGTGTAACCCTTAGCTACAAGCCTGGCTTTGTAGCGTTCTATAGTGCCATCAGATAGATATTTGACCCTGTAGACCCACCTGCATCCAATAGGAACTTTACCCTTAGGTAGAGAAACAATGTCCCAAGTGTGATTGTGTTGAAGAGCCTATATTTCTGTGTGCATGGCATCCCTCCACTTAGCATCTTGTACATCTGCTGGAAGTGTGTAGGTTCACCTGTTGCATTCACACTCAAGGCAAATGATTTATAGTGATGTGCAAGAAAATCATATGACATGCACTCTTGAATAGGATATTTAGTGTTGGTTGTGGTTTGGTTGCAAACATAGTCTTGTAGGTACTTAGGTGGTGCTTTGGGTCTTGCAGATTGTCTTGGTGGAGGTGGTGGGGTGTGATTGTGTGAGGAAGATGATGTAGCAGGAGAGTTATGTGGGGATTGGTAGGATGTGGTTGGAGATTTAGAACCTTGTTCAGTTGAACTAGTAGGGAATGGTGATGGAGGTTCAGAATTGTGTGAATGGTGAGAAGGATGTAGGGGGATCTCTGAATTAGGTGTGGATGGTGTGTGATCTCATGTGTGGGGATAAATATTGAAGGGTAGATAAGCGTCACTGGCAGGTAAAGGAAATGAATATGAGGCAGGGTTGGATGATTTTGTGGTGGTGTTGTAGAAAGGGAAAACATGTTCATGAAATAGTACATTTCTGGAGATCATGATGGTTTTGGTTTGTAAGTTGAGCAAAATAAAACCCTTGACATTTGGTGGATAACCTAAAAAGACACACGGCAGACTTCTATTATCAAATTTGGTTTTATGCACACTAGGGTTATTAGCAAAGGCTAAGCACCCAAAATCCCTGAGATTGGAATATGAAGGTGTTTTAAGAAACAACTTTTGGTAGGGTGAAACATGCTGTAGTTTTAGGGAAGGAGTTAAGTTGATGAGATTGACAGCATGTTGAATACAAAATCCCCAATAGGATAAGGGTAGGTTAGACTGAATTTTAAGAGCTCTAGCAATATTGAGGATATGTTGATGCTTTCTTTCAACTATCCCATTTTGTTCAGGGGTATGTACACAAGATGTTTGGTGTGTGATGCCATGTATGCCATAGAATTCAGTGAGTTGAAACTCCAATCCATTGTATGATCTTATCATTTTGATAGATTTTTCAAATTGAGTCTTAACAAAGGCACGGAATTGCTTTACTAGGGGACCAGCCTGAGATTTGGCTTTTAAAAGGAAAATCTAGGTATATCTGGTATGGTCATCAACTATTGTTAAGAAATAATGTTCATTATAGATGGTAGCCTATTTGTAGGGTCCCCAAATGTCTATATGTATAAGATGAAAAGCTGTTAAAGCCATAAAATCACTTAAAGGAAATGGCAATTATCTTTGCTTGGCAAGATGACAAACAGTACAATTTTTGATTTCAAAGGAGTTAACAGCAGGTTCAACTTGCTTTACATCATTCACAACCTTATTTCCCATGTGCCCTAACCTAAGATGCCATACATATGCATCAGGCCTACTGGACAAGTTAACAGACTTGTGTTTATTTGATGGAACTACATGGTTGAAATGATGCTGGATATTATTCTGACTTAGGTAATATAGACCATGAGATTGCTTAACTGATCCAATCCTCCTCTTGCTCATAAGATCCTGAATAAAACAGACATTAGGAGTGAAAATAACATATAGGTTACTATTATGTAGAAGCTTACTTAGAGAGATCAGGTTATGATTGAATGTAGGTATATATAACACATCAATTAAGATCAATTTAGATGTAAGTTGGATGGTGCCTTTATGTGTAGCTGTGGTTTGGATACCATTTGGCAAGGTTACATAGGTTGTAGGAATGGCTGTGTATGAGTGTAGATGATCCATAGTGCAAGTGATATGATCTGATGCACCTGAATCTATAATCCGTAGCTTTGATTTAGAACACACAGGCTTACCAGCAAACTTACCAGTGGCTGGAGCCCCAAAATTTGCACTGAGAACAGTGGTCTGGTTGATCATATGCTCTGCCTCATCTTGGACAGGAGTATTAGGAGCTGTATTTAAGAAATTTCTTAACTCATTAAGTTGTTCCTGAGTGAACAAGGAAGTAATGGACTGTTGTGTTAGCTCTGGTGTTGCAGATTCATTGGTTTCCACTTGATTGGCAGTGATCCTACCACCACCTCTTCCTTGACCATTTCTTCCTCTGCCCCTTCCCCTGGGGGGAAGCCATGCTTCCTGTAGCATCTGTCTTCTGTATGTCCTTGCAAGTTGCAATAAGTGCATTGAAAGTTTATGTTACCAGATAGTGGTCTTTTAGGATATTGCACACTGCCACTAGGTGCAGCATTGCCAGACTGATTGTAAGCATTGGATCTTTGTGCAGCCATAACAGGATTATCAATTCTGTCCGGATGCCCTAAACAATAACTGAGTTGTCTTTCATGCTTCACAGCCATACCAAAAACTTGATTTATTGGTGGCAAGGGATGCATGAGCATCACTTTTGCTTTGACAGGAGCAAAATTGTGCATTCTGATTCAAAGTAATCTCTGTAAACTCTCACAGCACCACAGTTACAAGTAGGATTGCAAGTACAATTAGGATAAGGTCTTATGATCAGTAATTCTTCCCATAGGATCTTAAGTTCGGTGTAGTATTCAGTGACACTCATATCATTTTGTTTAACAGAATTTACCTCCTCAAGGAGATCAGAAAGTCTAAAATGATCACCATGTGAAAACCTTTCTTGCAGGTTTGTCCATACCTCTTTGGCTAAGTTGAGCCACATGACACTGTGAGCAATTGGACCTGATACAGAGTTAAGCAGCCAGGAGACCACCATGCTGTTGTACTGTTCCCAGGCATGGTGATCTGGATGATCTTGAACTGGTATTTCCAAATTTCCAGTAACAAAAGCTAACTTGTTTTTGGACATCAATGCCATGCGCATTGATCTTGCCCAGGCATGATAGTTGTTGCCATCAAGAGGTGGCTGAACTAAAACTAAGGACGGATTTTCATTTGGATGCAGGTAATAGGAGCGTAAAGGAACGATTTGCTGCTGATTTAGTTGCGCCATTGATGCAGAAGGTCACAAACAGAAAATCAGATTTTGGATCGAGCTAAAACTTGCTCTGATACCATGTGGAAAAGCTTTGAAGAATACAAACAATGAAAAACATTGATCTAGCTTTTTATTATTGATTGAAAACTTGAACTACTGAACTTACATTTTGAGCTACTTATACTTTTCCTATAGCAACTAGCTGTGTTTTGTATGTATGGAATATGCTGGGGAATATTCTGTCAGCTTGGAATATTCCTGGGAATATTCTGGTCAATGGATGGAGTATTCTTTGGTATATTCTTTACCGATTTCCAACTTGTTTACGTATTGTATCAAATATCAAGAATATATTCAAGGCACGCAACTCAGGAGTCAGGAAGTGAATGTCATTGAAATCTCTTATATATTCTATTATCTCGCTCTTAAAAGTATTGAATACTTGACCTCTCGTTGTATTTTTTGTTTTACTATATATTTGAGCACATCATTTTGCTGAATGTCTAAAAAAATTTAATAATGGATACCATATTGTTCTAAAACGATAAACACAACATACAGGACTGCAAACAATATTCAAAAAGAAGATATCATGTAGCAAAAAGAAACTACATATGTAACTAAACGTGTACTCAGGTAATACAAATTCATGGCATCCCAAAATGATCCATAGAACAAGTAACTAAAAAATGGAACAACTAGTTAAATTCAAAGTCTATTACATAACTCTATTGTTTTTGAATATATATATATGATTACTACTATAACATATATATAATGAAATAAAATATGAGCATCCACCACTTTGTTTATGTTCTTTGTTCTTCTTCACCCCAGATTCTTGTTATCTCTTATAAGCTGACCCAAGTCTCTCCGTCTCGCTGAACATTGATGCATTACCAACTTCTTTTATGTTCTTCAACTGTGCTTTCAAGCTTCTTAATTAATGCTTCACAGAACAGAAAGGTGGTGGAGCTTTTCATTATCTTTTTGAAGTTGCTCTCAACTATGCACTATATATACGCTTTCTTCCACTTAAAGCAAACATATCAATTATTATAGGCAAAGGTAGACAACATTCCAGAAAAAGAAAAAAAAGTCGAGTATTCAATGCTTTAGTAGATTGAACCTGCAAATACTTCGGAATAAAAAAAATATTTTAAATTGATCATCTTTTTCCCAGTGACAGAAAGATGCATCGCTACTCAACACTTAATTAATTACTCAAATTACCCCATATCCATTGCATCCAAAAAAACTGGTTTCAGGTTCAAATCTGTGTCTTCGATTTTGGGGCTAAACCACAATTCTATAAGAAATTATTGCCTCTGGTTGCCAAAGATCAACTCTCGTCGTTGCTGCTTCGACAAGATCCTCCACAATGGAGGATTTGAACGCCGAATTTAAAAAATAGGGGTTCGCACCCAAACTTTCATGGAGAGGTTGAGGTTTTGCCATAGATTTGTGGCTCTTCGTCGGAATAGGGATGGAGATTATGGAGAGGGAAGGACGGTAGACCGGAAAACAATTGAATTTGTGATTTGTGGATAAATGAGGATTTTATTTATTTGAAAGGTTTCCTTTTGAATTCCGAATATTTTTTAATATGGGCCCACTCTGCTGACTAGATGCATTCCACGTAGGATTATGTATGTTTTCTGTAGGTCGAGATCACCTGTCTAATTTGAGTGTTTAATTTCGGTGTCTAAGTAAAAACTACGTAGTTTTATGTGTATCTTATTTTTGGAAGAAAATTTATGGAAAAAAAAAAAAAAAAATCCAAATAAAAGATACACATGAAACTACGTAGTTTTTACTTAGATACCGAAATTACACACTCAAATTGGACAGGTGATCCCAACCCGTTTTTTGTAGGTGAAAGTCGGTTTACGTATCATTCTCCGCTTGAAATACTTATTTTTCTGTAGTGATACATGCATAACACTTTTGTGCACAACACATGATCCCACCATTGATTATGATGGAATCTAAAACAATTTATGTGTCCCACACATTATTAATGGTGAGATCGTGTGTAGTGGCACATGTTGTGTAGAAATGTATTGTGTACATATCATTTTCCCTTATTTTCTATTCCCCCGCCCCAATTTGTTTAGGATATTTTGGAGCTCAGAATATTTAACGAAACATCATTTAATAGGTTGTCTAGTCCTTTAAAATATGTTAAATTTCTATTTTTGTCCTTTTAAACAATACCACCAAAAGTAAAGACATGGAAGTAAAGACATGGAAGTAGGAGTCAGAGTCTATAAGGACAAGTTTTAATTTAAAATGGTTGAGAAAGACAGTTACTACATATGTTACTACATTTTTATACATGTGTTACTACATGTTTGTCATTCTTCTCAACCATTTTAGATTAAAACATCTCTTTCACAACTTTTAACCTTAAATATTAATATCTTATTTCAGAAATGATCTCAGATAACACACTATACTCAAACATCGTTTACAAAACATTTACACTAAAAATCTTTGTTTTCGTCATTTAATCGATTACCTTTTTGTCCATGTCTTTAGGATTCAATTTGTCTGCAGAAAAAAAAAATAGTTCTGTAAACAATCTGAATTGTAGTATTTTCTATTTTCTTAGTACTTTCTTTTGATTGGCGAGCAATTTGTATAATGTTCAACAAAACTTTGATTCTTGTTATAGTTTCCTGCTGCTCTACCCCGTCTACATCTTCAGTCCCAATAAAGGAGCATCGACGTGTTTTACGGAAGATAAAGAATGTGGGTGGTGCACTCAGGGGCGGCTGCAGGAATTTTGACATTGGGATCAAAATTTTATCAATTTTTATCTCCGTATCACATATATTTGGATATCCAATTCTATACATGTAATTATGGGGCAATAGATAAAAACAGAGGATCAATACAAAAAAATAAGGAAGTCAATTTCACATATATGTTTGTTTATTAAAAAAAAACGGTTCCAAAAAAAAAAAAAAAATCTCCACTATTTGTACATTATATTTTTATTGTAGGAGGTCACCGCACTCTAATTCCTTCATGTAAAGCCGCCCCTGGATGCACTTGTGAGCTGTTGGCACAACTATTGGAGCAGATGTTGCACTTACGGCTCAATTTTATATGGTTTTCCCCAACCAGTGCACGGTTCAGGTGCCTCACCCATTTCTTCCTATTACTTATGATACACCACTTGATGACGTAGATGTCTTAGTAGTATGTTTTCCTTCATTGCAACATTTTTCTTATCTTGGACAATTATATTTTGTTGTAATATAATATGTTTTGTATTTCTAATTAAGTTGTTAGTCGTTTTTGCATTGATTGATGTCATCTTATATATCATCGTGGTGTAATGGAAGAGTGGTTTGGGCAGCACTGGTGGATTAGCAGATCTCTTTTGTTACTCATAACCACCCTCTTTGTTTTTTGTCCTTTGATATCCTTTAAACGTGTTGGTGAGCATCCTCTTGTTCTTAAGGAAATCAGTAAAATATTTTTGAGTTTGCTTCCTTTAAAAGAGCTGAATTATAATCTAAATGAAGATATGCTAAAAAGGAAGTCATTTTGAAAATTGATCCCATCAAAGAAAAATGAATGCCAAAAAGACAACGTATCTTTAAATTATTGAAATTGCAATAATCTCTTTTTAGACGACGTGAAATTTGTGGACGTAGAGTAATTTTCAAATTTCCAGCTGCCTCCATCTCCTACAGCACTTTCTACTTGATTTTTAATTTAATTAATTACTAATAGGGCGACATGTCGAGTATGGTAGATTGTTGGGTTTGATAGTTGAGTTTTTTTTTTTTTTTTTTTTTTTTTTTTTTTTTTTTGAGGCGTTGAGTTATAAATTTTGCTTGCAATTAGTGAAATGTTGCTAGTATTTTCTTTGTTTTGTGCTGTCAATTGGGATATATCACAGAAGATGGGTTTTAGTACTAATTACTATTTCTTTTGGGTCGTTAATTAATGCAAATCCAATAAAGTTTCGGTGATATATACCATAAAGATTTTCATTGTGGTAATATATTTTATGAGTTTTTGAAATTGATATGAAATATTTTAATAGTAAAAAAAGGCTTAGCGTCCTATTTGTTATTGTAGTTGACATTGTGACGAAGAGGAAGACAATGTGGCCACCTGGAATAATTTGAAGTCTTTTAAGAAGAAGTGACAATGAGAAGTGTTTATTTATTTTATAATAACTCAAAAATAACATTGTGAATCGTAATTTTTGTAGAAGTGATTATGTGACTCAAAACTAAAATTTATAATAGCTCAGATCCATCCGATCTACACAAGCCAAAAAGATAACAAAATGATGCTTTTGTTCATTTTTTTGCAAGCACTTGGCATATTTTAAGAAAAACTATAAGTGACCATCGCACAACTTATAAATGAGTTAGTTTTTAGTATTTCAATATAAATATTTGTCTTGTTGCTTTACGAGAGTATTAGCACTTAAAAATCATGATAATCCTTTTCATCGAACTAATAATATCAGATTGTATTGTTTAGTGTGAAAATGAAAATAATACATTTAATATTATATTGGAATGCTCGAAAGAACTTATATTTTCAATAATGACCACAGTAAACAACCAAAATAAATTAAAAATACATATATTACTTCCAAAATTTCCTGGAGATGAGCGGAGGAGGGATTGATTTATTTACTAGACAATGTAAAAGTTGTGGATGACATTATGGTAGGTAGCGAAATGCCCTTCCAAAAGTAAGAAGAGTTAGTTTTATTTGAAGCATCCAAAAGAGAACAAATGGGAAAGTACTTAGCCTTCAAAACCCTAGAAATGAATAGGTCGAGATTAGTGAGTATCCTCCAAATTTGCCTTCACCGAGGTAGGCCATGTTGAGGCTTCAAAATCCCTAAAACCTGTGCCACCAAGACCTTTAGAAGACAGACTTTTTTCCAAGCTAACCAATGGATGCCTCTTTTAGCCTCAGTGTGATTTCCCCACCAGAAACTTGCCATAAGAGAGGCGATATCATTACAGATGCATTTAGGGATTTTTAAAACAGACAAGGGATAAGCAGCTAACATAGTTACAACAGATTTAAGCAAAACTTCTTTCCCACCTTGGTGAGAAAATTATTTTTCCAAGAGGTCAATTTAGAAACAATTCTATCTTTAAGAAAACCAAAAACATCTCTTTGGATCTCCCTAGCAAAGAAAGGAAGGCCTAATGTGGTTCCGTGACTTCCGTCCCACAACACCTTTCACGTTGTCTTAATAAATAAAATAAATTTGAAGCTTTTTGCTTGTCCTTTCACAGCATGCTGTTTCCATGTACATCAACTTGAGCGGTTGAGCCATTCGTTTGTTTTTATTTTTATTTTTTATTTTATATTAATTTTTTAAAATCTTTCTTTCTTTAACAACATCTGTTTACAAACCAAAAATAAAAAAGAAAAAAAAGAGTGAATTTGGATTCCTCCCGTCATTTTCATATGTTCTCTACCAGAGAGAGTTAAATTTTTGTGCTTCAGAATATTGTGTTTACTTCCTTTCCACTTTAATATTTGTATCCTTACAGATTTTCATGAGAAATTTGTACATATAAGAGCCCACAAAATTTGAGTTCCAACCCACCATAATCGCATAAGTTTTGATCAAACACAAAGGATTTACCTTTTAGATTAAGGGATTAGAATCACCTGCAAGAATGCAATGATCGATGCAAAAGTATGCAAGTTCTTTTCACGCCATCAAAAGTGAGTTGTTATAAACAAAATCATTGTAGTACTTTTTTTACACTAAGACAAAATATCATTGACTAATTTAAAAACACAAATTCCTATTGGACAATGCAGACACCAACCCTAATTTTTGCCTCAATAGTACAATGATTTATGGAATACCTTATAACCAACCTAAAATTTGTATCTCTACCTTGCAAAATTATTTTTTTTCCATTGCAAATTACTACCTCCGTTCCAAAATATTAGTCATCATACACTTTTTGATTTGTCTCACAATATAAGTTATTCTAAATCACCAATGCAATATTTATTGCTCCCCTCTCTATCTTACCCCTAATTTATTATGAATCCAACAACTTTTTATTACCTAACAACTATTGAATTAATGATAGTCAATGAGTATTTTAGACATTAACCTTCAAACAATGACATTCAACCACTTCCTTAATTTATGTGAAAACTCTCAGGATGACTTGTATTTTGTAACGGAGATAGTACTACCGTTGGTTTTCCAATCAGAAGACGAAATAGAGCAACATCACAACATAGCATACGACATGCAGATCAGTTTCAATACTAATGTAGAAGAGTACACTGCAATTACAAACAAAAGGCTAATTAACCACAACTCACATGAAACACAAAAACATGAGTAAGACGACATAAAAACATACACGTACAATCCATAAAATATATAGACGATTGCAGAAACTTTAGAACAAAAAAGAAGCTCAATTCAGCTCAACATTCCAAGACAAACAATGAACATGTTTATCAGTGTTACTGCATCTTGTCTTTGAGTGTTACTTGATTGAATTGCTCTTGTTCAAGGATTATTGAGTAGCTAGGTCCATTAGAAACTAAGCTTAAGTGTCCCTAAATCAAATTCAACATTAATTATGCGTTTATAACTTGATTACACACTTGATCTTGGTTGGGTTTCTAAGTGGTGCGAAGTTTGGAATTTTGAAAGGGAAGCTTTGCATTGACAATCATCCACCCCTTATTTTTTATTGCAATAGCTTGTAAAAGATCTCGACATGGACTTCTCATTCCTACATATCAACCACGATGGTCTAAAACATGACTACGTGCTCATACAAGCCCGGTCCCACGTGCTCATACAAACCCGATCAAGGCTTGAGGATATCTTTTAGTGTCTGTAAGTGCTAAATCAACCCTCCTATAGACGGGAGCTGTCTTAATCTCACTCTCGAGACACATTTGACATGCTCTAAGGCTTGTGACAAGTGGGTAAGACACATTACCCATCTTTATGCTATTGTTGTTTGTTGCATACAACCTCAACGCTACATGGGCGACAATCATGAAGCATCTCAACTTCCATCTACTCCTCTATCATGCGTATGAGACCAACACCCTAATATCACCCCACGACGGTTATTTTACACGATTTTCATCATGTCCGGGACAACCTTTTCAGACTTAGGTCTATAAATAGATCACATCGCCGTGGTGAACAGTATGCACACCCTCTTATACTCAAGCTAGTATCTTTCACAAATTGGAAGCTCTTAACATAAAGAGCCTATGAGAACTACAAACTTGATCCGCCTAAAAAAGGATACGCGAACCATCATACATTGGTCCAACCGCCTCCACGGATTTCTTCCGAGGATTCACTTTATATTTGCCATACTTACACCGTGAGGATACCTCCGGGTATCGACAATTGTGCATAAAATCATCAAACACAACAACGGCAAACCATGAATATTTTTTTATTGAAAATAATAACGTTTGTCTTTAGTTACTTCATCTATTCTTGTTGCGTCCACTCAATTGTTAGAAGAAGGGGGAAAAGCAAAAAAAAAAAAAAAAAAAAAAAAAAAAGACTCAAAGAATGCTCAAACACGGGAGAATGAACTGTATTTTTTTGACCATGTCATGTGAATTTACTCAAATTTTTTTTGGGGGAAGGCCACAAGAACAAAAAAAATTAATAAATGGGTCTGAAAGGACAAAAGTAACATTTTCATGATTATAAAGGACAAAAATCACAATTATTCTTCACGCATAATGTTATTTGTGTTTACAATCATATTTCATATTTACTCTATTCCACATTTGTTACTTCATATTTGCTACTTCATAATCGCTACTTTGTCCTGATTAAATTACAATTTTCTTCTATCCCGATTTTTTAATAATTGTGTCCTTCTGGACAAAAATCTAATTTTTTTTGAGGGTTGATTGTTAAAAAGAAAAATTTAAACATAAAAATATCCAAACGAATATATATGTTTTGAGCTGATTGTCAAAAGAGTGTAATTCTTTCATCACATCTTTTCTTTTTCCGTCATCTTTATTTAGACATCTAATTTGATTTTTTTTTCAACGTTATTTTCGAGGTTATTTTTGTAAAAAACACATAAACTGTGGAATAGTAAAACATTGGATTTGAGGTCAGTTTCACTGCAGCAAACAGTGGATTTGGGGTTATGAATAATGGATTCGTTATTATCACCAAACTTATATTTCCACCGTCCTGATTCATATTTTTTTGGTCCTTTTAAACCACCCCATTTTTTATGGGGTAATGAGAGAGAATGACACAAACATTTCATCAATTAGGGAAAATGACAGATTTTTGAAACTTTTGCATAAAGGATATAACTTTTTTTTTTTCTGGCGCCATTTTTCTCAACAAAAAAAAAAACCCAACAAACTTTCTACCTTATCTATCTTTTTTAAACAGTCATATCTTTCAATCTACAACTCTAAATTTAAAAATTCTTTCACCAAAATTTTATTTTTTCATGCTCTTTATTTTGAGATCACATTCAACATATACCGAGACGGTTTCAGAAAACCCACTGTCGAAATTCACTATTGTTCGAAATTCACTATCGATATTTACTGATTCGGGATTCACTGAGTGAATTTCGACAATGAATTTTACGAAAAGCAATGCAATTATATCGAACCAAATCTCAAAACGAATAGCATCAAAAAATAAAAAATTCAGTGCAATTTTCATCACTACCATGATATCTAGATCAAAAGATATGAAATGTTTTAAAATCGATATAAAAAAAAAAAAAAAAAAAAAAAAGAGCACAGGAACAGGACGTGTATTTTTTTAATTTTTTTTAGGTTTTGTCCTTTAGGCTATAAAAAATATAAAAGTTGTCATTCTCCCTATAAAAAAAAATTTAGTTGTCATGTTACTCAAAAATATTTCAAAAACTATCCTTATCCCTAATTCTCCATCTTTTTTATTCTACAATCCTTGCATTTGCATATACGTTGTAGCAATTGGTATGCATTATGTCTACTCATTGCTATTATCTTTAATATTTTCTTTCACGTACTATTATCCTATAAACACTGTATTGTTGTACCAAGTGGTATTAATCATATTCACTAATTCCAAACCTCTTTCACATAAGAAGGATGTATTATGGTTAATGAGAGTATAATTGAGTTGTTATGATTCATTACACTTGGTGGACAACGATTAAACCATAAATTCTCTTGGAATTTCCTTCAAAAAAGAACAAGTCTTATCGGTAAGATTTTTTTCTCCAAATGATAAAACGTCAGAATATGAATCTATTCCCCGTTTCACATGGTAAATAGGGCCTTTTTTTTTTTTATCAAAGCTTCAAAACATAATATAAAAGAAAAAAAAAAAAAAGCTATCTTTTCACACAAACGTTGCTTTTACACTTACCAAAAAGTTCTAGAATGAACTTGCTTTGGATATTCCACACGCCGCCATTCTCGACCGTAAATGAGTCCGGAAAATATATATTATTCTTCTATGCCAATTTATAATTCAATTCACAGCAGCCCATTCGACCCAATTGGAGTCAAAATACAATCATTATACTGATTTTATTCTAGTTAGAATTTTGAATGTTTTTCATACTCAATACCGGTCGAAAAGACATTCTCACTAAAATTGAGTACAAAAAACTTTTACTATTCTCGTCTCAAATTCAATAAATCAATAGTGGTGCTTTTATATTCTTTGTTGTTATCCTCGACCAATTCTAGTCCAATGTGTACATGATTCGACTCAATATTGGTCGAATGATGCTCGACTATGTATGAGTTTGGAAAACTTCAAACATTCTACGTAAAATATGGTCGAATCAACCAGGGCGACTCTCAACACGTATATTCCGACCATATTTTTCAAGATGGATATCGTGTCATATTCTCACCAAACTTTGGTCGAATGAGCAACGCGTAAAATAAAAAAAAATAAGGCTAAATTGGAAAAAAATATGTGTGTGAAGATAAAAATTTGTGTGAAAAGATATTCCCAAAAATAGGGGTTCTATTGGCGTCACAAATTTAATTTGGCACCATCATCACTTTAGGCATTCAGAAAATTATTTCATACAACACGATTATTTTTCACGAAAAAGTAACGTCACTACGACTGACATTACTTTTCGAAAATAACATCAGTGACAATGACGTTATAAGTACAAAATAATGTCACTGATGAGTATCATCACTAAGATGTGACGTTTATCATGTATGATGCCGGAAGTAAAAAAGAAAATCAAAATATATGGTGCCAGAAGTAGTTTTGTTGTGCAAGTCCTGAAAAAATTAGATGTGCTAGGTTGACTTCTTAATACAGAGAATCCTCAAGGGAGTGCATTATAAGTACACAGAGTATATCAAGAGAGCCAAAATGATACATGCACCGAAAGAGTGCACAGGATGTGCACCAAAAATATCTGCACACCACATTTGATATTTCAATTATATAAAAATAAAATAAACACCCACACACAGCCACACAATGTAGCTTTGGGGAATCTACATGTAAATGTTAAATAAAAACATAAAAAGTTTCATTGATCACTTTCAACTAAAGAAGCTACGCGAAAACTATACCTGCAGATATTAGGGAACAGGGCTCTGCTCTATACGATATACTGATATAGCTGGTGTCCCTTTTCATAGGCTTTTATTGTCCTTCCTTTCCGACTTTATAGCTTCATAAGATGCCATAATTTCTTTAAATTTGGCTTCAGCAACTTCTGCAGTCAAACACGTAAACTCAAAGTTAACTCGATACAAGCCTGCTTTGGTAATGATATTACTACTGCAATATTGTGTCACTAAACATTGATCGTGGTGGGATCCATTGATTAATATGCGTGATGTCTCGCGTATTATTGGTCTACAAGTGTGGAGTGGTAGTATCGTTTTTCCTGTCTGAACCAAAGTATATTACAATTTTGAAGTTGATAGATAGCAAGGGACTTTTAACCTTTGTTTCCCTGATTCTGATCAGGATGGAACTCTTTAGCCTTTACCCGAAAAGCTGACTGCGTAAAAAAATAACTATATCAATATTCCACAGAACATAATATTGAGAAATATAAACAGAATACCCATGGCAGGCCACCTTTCTTTATACAAAAGTTGCGCAAATCATATTTTGTTTTTAGGTGAATAAGACTCCGAGATTTATCTTTTGGTTGTAGACCTACTTACTTAGAAGCACCGAATGCGCAGGTTAAAACCCACAAATGCAACTTGTTCACAAGAAATAATGGTCTTTAGAATATAAGTAATACAGCGAAAGAAGAATCAACTATATAACAAGAAGAAAAGTACCTTTATCTCATCATCGGTGTAAGGTTTATTCCTCCACCTGTTACACATTAGTACAACGGGGTTAAAGACTTTACATACGATTCAAGCTGCAAAAACTAATAAAGAGCCTAGTACTCCAAATCTACAGGCAAAAGATCATACGGCCAAGAAAATACGATCCATGAACGACATTCTAACTTTTCGAAGTTTTTTTCCTAACAAATTATCACGATTTTCTCCCATTAGAGACATTAATCATCACCTGTCAAGGCCTAACACAGAATAGTGATGAGACAATCCACAGTTTCTAGCTGCCCGAGGAGAGTCCCTGTAATATGTACCCTGTTCTCTGAAGGACGTGTCAGACTTCCAATACCAATCATTCCTTTGAAAATGTTGGTGATACGAACCTGAACTATTTTCTGACCAACTCTCATAACTCTGCTTGTATTTGTTTCTTTCCCGATTGAACACACTCTGCATCCGTCGTAATCGCTCCTAAGAAAGCGCACAAATAGAATCAATTATAGTAATCTTAGCTGCGTATCTTCATACTTTCAACTAGTTTTGGATTCTGGAACTTCTATTTTTACAATGCATCTCCAAGGCAATGCCATATTAAGACAATAACGGCATGAGACAATAAAGCGTGCAAATCAACATAACACAGAATGTGTGCAAATAAAATTTCCTCATTTGGTAACTGCTCATTTAACACTCACATATATGAAGTAATAAACAACATTCCAGTTGTTAGCCTTATAAAATTAAAATAACAAAAGGAAAAGAAAGGTGAGGGGGGGATAAAAGAACTTAAGAAATGCAGACATTTGTTGTCTTTGAGAAAGAATCATGAAGTAATGAAAAGCTAAGCATGCCAAGTTCATTTGTGCAGAGTATGTTGAGACATGAGATTAAACGCAAAAAAAAAAAAAAAAAAAAAAAAAGTATGATTTCTAATTAGGCAATTAGAAATCCTACCACTCTCTCCATTTCTTCTTCCCACTCTTTTTCAAGTTGACGATTGTATCTTCTCCATGCCTCCTCCTGGAATCGACGGGTAGAACTATTTCGTGATGACGTCGACCTGGTTGTCTTCCCCAACACAAAAGCAATTCCATCAGAATCACATTTTACTTTATACTTCCGTCTTTATTTACACTGTTTACTCCCAAAACAGGTCATACTCAACAATGATACTTCATGACAAATACTGAGCTACATAGGTGAAATAAAAATTAATGACTTTGGCTAAAATCGAACCCATGTATCTTCATTAGAGAAATATTTCCCCTACATATATATTGTTCAGAAAATAAAAAGTTCCATTCTTGGCATATTACTTGAGTACGAAGATAAGGATCACGGTGTAGCCGACTACTAACCTTGTTCAGAGAAAAAAAAAAAACACTTTTGCACAAAATAATCAGCCTACATACAGAGGGAGTTTTGTTTTGTATTTTACCTGGGAGTATACACAATCAATTGACCTCCGCAAGTGAGAAACCTGCCAAATATATATATTGTGACTGACATGTCAAACAAATCCTTCACAACCCAAAGAATAATGACAAACAGATTACAGATCAACATACCAAGATCTCAATGGTTAATTGTATTCTTCATGGTTACCCACTGAATTTTTTTTTTTTTTTAGATAAACAATATAGTTTTATGGTCCGATGACCTAATGGAGAAAATTCTTGGATCCGCCGGTGAGAGCGACAACACCACATGTGATTGCAGTTACTTATCTAGGAATCAGTTTTTGTGAAGCTTAACAACTTCAACCAAATAAAGTATAAAGGAAACTGAACAAATGGGCAAAAGAGAAAAGATACAACTTACGGCGGCGGTGGTGACGGTGGCGCCGATTAACCCGAAGAGAAGAATGGCCAAAATTTTGGGGTCACCTTCCTGACGTTTAGGATAGAATTCAGTAGTTTGATTTTGCTGCGACGTCGTATCATCTTTGCTTCGATCATGAGCTGTATCTTCTCTGCTCATTTCTCTGTAATTCAATTGCATGCTCTTGATGATTAAAAAAATAAAAATAAAATGTCAGTAAAAATCCTTTTTTTTTTTTTTACGAGTACCTGTCAGAATTCGCAATTGTTATCAAGAATAAACTTGATTTTTTTGGGTTGGAAAAATGTGTTTATTAAATCAAATTCGTCAAACACGCGGAGACAACATCCGCTAGGGGCAAGGTATTTGAGGAGGTGACATCATGTATAAAAAAAAAACCGTGTCATGTTAAAAGATGCGTTAGGACATTTCTCGTACGCCTAATAAAAGAATAGACAACATAAGCAAAGCTACAAAAGCGAGCTTAACAGTTTTGTGCCAAGCAGCCTAACAGAGTGACAATCTTCATGGGTCGCGAGAGACATTGAACGCAAGCTAAACAATTACTCTCCACTACTAAAGAATGAATGCCCAGACGCTCAGCTTCCACAAGGTCCAGAAAGATAGCTCTATGCTGGATATACAGAAACTCGAATCCGGATCCGATCCATAATTGGATCGTCAGATCTGATTCACAACACCGTTCAAAACACTCGATCATGCACAGTTAAAGCTGCGAATTAAAATTCGTTTTTCGATTTTTACACAATTTGATTCACATAATAATTAATAATCTACAAGAAGGTTAGTAGATTTACCCAACCGTAGAGAAGCCGTGATATTCCAGATTGTAACTCCAAGCGACGACTGGTGGACGTCGATCCCCGTAGTAGAACATCCTTGAATATGCTCCGAGAAAAACCCTAGGTTTTTCTCCTCCCAATGGCTAGAACGAAAAACTAATTTTTCTCTTCTTTTTATTATAAGTGGCGCCAATTGTAGTAGTTATTGTGTTGAGAGAAACTCTCTTTATACAGGAAAATTAACTAGTCAAGAGAGAGTTATCAATTTTCACACTATAATTACATATTTCCATAAAGAAAATATATTTGCCATAAAATAAGAGATGATTCCCAAAAAAATCAATCTCTTATCTATTTTTCATTAATTATCTAACAAATAAATAATTAACTAAATACACATTTGACATAATTTAGGAAAATTTCTTTTCCTAATTTTCTCACAAGTGAGGCTCCACTTTTGCCATTAAAAAAAATAGAAATTGTCTTTTCTATTTTATATATTATTTACCAAATAAATAATATTGCATGTTTATTAGATAGACCAACTATTTAATTTATTCTCGAGGTTTCATAAAACGAGAAAATACTCGCGTGTTAGGAGCCAACCCTGGGGGACCATGGACTCTATAACCAGGAAATTACAATAAATTGAACAAAATATTCATCGAACATAATATTTATACTCAACTTATTAATTCCGGAATTACGCCACCATAAATCCGAAACTGAACTCTATCGATTATAGATATAACTTATTCTCAAAAAGTCGAGTTAATAAGTGTCTATTGATATTACATACAGACTAACCATCAATAGACTATCCGTAACGAAGCGGGAATATTTCCGTAAACCTTCTTCTTTACATCTTATCCTTATTGACCATTAACCCACTAGTGATCAATTAGTTCATAACCAATACAAACTCGGCCGATCGATCAGTTTCTAGGATCAACAAATAAGTGATTGTCTTTCTACTTCCCGCAGAAGGAATGGATTCCATATCTGTGAGATACACACTCCTCACTCATTCCAGAATAGTGCCAACGTGAAAGTGATTCGGACCGCGCCTCTTAGCAATCCTTAATGAACACATCAAACCCTATCTTGAAACAAGCAGACGTCTACAATCACTTCAGGATTAAGGCTAATCCATATATGATCATCTTGTGATTTAATAAAATTTCTCAATCACGGATTTATATGAGAAATGCAGATTAAATCGGTCCAGTCCTATATTACTACATCATATATAAATGCCCCGCTTAGATAACCAATATCGATGGTCCGGATAAGACGGTCGCACCTTAAAGTGTTCTGGGCGCATTAATGGTGGTTTAATCAACAGACCCCATATTAAGTTCACCACGGACTAATTGTTCAAGTGTATCACCATAAACTTAATCCTCATGTGTAACACACACTAAGTTATATGGCTACATATGATACAACTTGGGGTTTTCAGCAGTGTATTACATATAAGCACGAAGCAAATAATAAGATGAGAATAAATCTTTCATTCATCAATTATAAAAACAATTACAGAAATTGTCTTTCAGGCGCTACTTCCAACAATCTCCCACTTGCCCGTATAGACAAGCAAAATTGTCTTTCGGGCACTACATCTAACAATCTCCCACTTGCCCGTAAATACAAGCAATGATTGTTTTTAGAGCACCACACCCTTATTCTATCTATCCACAACATTCTCCCACTTGCTCTAAAGCAGATGAGACATATCTCCCAATTTCATACCCGCCAAGCGCTTATCAGTGACATTAAATGCCACACGACTTGGTAAACTGACCAGCTAGGTTGTCGGCTCGAGGCGATTAGGACCGAAACGTCGCCTCTCTGCACGGTCTGTCTGATCATGTGGTACTCTTGTGACTGCGAAGATCATTTTGCATGAGCTACCTCTAAACTATTTTCACAGTAAATGGTATCGGCTCATCGAGACCTGGAATCACTTCCCGATCCAACAAAGAACTTCTCAAGCCACACTGCCTCTTTAGCTGATATGTATACGACTAACAGAGTCAAATTGGCAGTGTTGGATTGCTCCAGACTATAGCTCCATCACTGTGAGAAGACACTGAGCCCGAGATCAATTAACGATCATTCTTAATCTGACTGTAAGTCAGAATCAGTGTAGTCAACAATACTCATGTATGCACCTGAATATAGACGAATATTACTCCTCGTTCTCCAAAGGTACTTGAGGATGCACTATACTGCTACTCAACGTCTGAATCCAAGATTCGACTGTTATTGACTTTTAATCACCTGACTTTCTCTATCCAAAAGAGAATCTATCCCATTTTCTCTATATCTGAAGATTTAAAAGAATTATTCCGTGAGGGGTTGGGTAGGAAACCTCTCATTGAATTTTGCATACGAAAATGCACTATCATCTTAACCAATAAGATGGATAGGATACGGCCACAACTTGTTCTCATGAATTCGACCGAATCAAATTCTAAGAATATAGTCCACTTCTCTAATTCAGAGAAGTTTGGCTCATCAGTTCCTGACTTCAGATAACACACTCATGTTGTTTACAACTGTTGCAGTGTCACCTTTCATTAACACTAACGTCTACTACTTTACCAATATTGATTCTCTGGTCTACAAAAGACTCATCAATATTCTGGTCAAGCCCACACATTTCAAACACGTGGCTTTTAATGACCTAGAGGTTTACTTTAATCCACCACTGGATATAAGCATAGGCAGTCAATCTGCCATTGGCTTTAAGATAAAACCCTTCCGTTCCGAATGAATCTAATCTCCATTGTACGGCAAGAAAGTTTCAGGGCATCACCCCAGGTAATCTTCCTGCTTTCCATGGAGTCAAGCAAGGCTGAATGGTGAGAAAGTTTCAGGGCATCACCCCTATTAAACTATCTACTTCTCAGGGAATTACCCCTAGACCACTTGGCTTTTCTTAGAAAGGTAAACTTTCTCATTCATTCGACTCTTTTTCACGTAGAACCAATTTCTCCCATTGGGCCTGGGACACTTAGGTGGTTCTACAAGAGTGTGAACAGATATGGAGTACCAAAACTCCATTTACAGGTATATGGCTTTAAACCAACCTCTTCTTTTTAGAATCCTATATAGTCCTCCAAAAGGACCATAGGTGATCAACCACCCCCAGCAGACTGTAAAGTCTGCTTAATCACAGCGAGTCAATGGATAAACCATACTCCCACTGCATATGGGTGAATTGACATTCTGATCTGGTTCAGTAGTATTAATCAGCGTAATACCCAACAACCAATGTTGGATGTGCTCTGATTAATTCAGATAGTAACAATTTGAGTATCTGTACTTCAAGGTCTGAGGTTTGTTGAATAGGTGTCCTAAACCTAATCGGGTTGGACTAGATCCGACCGGGTCGGGTCAGTTACAGTCTATTTAAGTTCATGTAATGACTTTATTATGAGTAATAAAAGCACTTTTGTTATTATATGCTTTGTTTATTTATTAGACCAATTTGTGATATTGAGTATATGATAACGCCCTTAGTATTAAACTGTGATAGAGAAACCATGATAGTGATTATGGTTGATGAGATCTCTAATCACTTTAACAAGTATGATACTTAAATGTCTCTAGGCTGATGTACTATTAAAAGGGGCTTTGACAGTGTGTATGGGCTAGCACGTATTATATGTCTTCTGTCTTTAAAGGCAGGGATAGATCTCGTCTATCGAAGTGTAGAGACACTTGGACTGTACGTGGATGTGTATTAGAGAATGCGTACGTTAGACTGACCCACTTACACTGTTAAGTGTTACACTATGTGACGGTTGTGTAATTATCCTTAGGACCGGAGTCTACATGGCATCACGGTGTGGATTGTCATGCTTTGACACTATTGAGGTTTCCCCTAACCATGGGGCGATCATGCGGTAGTGATCGGGTATGATACTGAAGCATGCGGAGTATGCATGAGATGGCCTTCTCAAAAGGAGTGTCTAGTTCTCGTGAATCTTTGCAAAGTGGGAGTAAATGATTTATTCCGAGAGAGCTTGATATCCAGATTATGGGATACGATCAAGTTACGATCGTATGGATATTACGACAGCGATAGGATTCTATTTACACGCTAACCAAGCACATGAAAGGTAGTAGTCATTGCGTATTGACTCTTCCGATGATTGGGGGTCACGGACGTGTTGCTAGACGCTATCCGTGATCGTTAGAGGTAAAAGGCATTTTTGTAATTGCGCCTTATGTCTACGGCCAACATATTAGGAAGCCTATCGGGTCACACACATATGAACATCGAGTCGGATTAAAATGTAGTTATAGTTGATAACACATACTATGAACATCGAGTCGGATTAAATGTAGTTATAGTTGATAACCAAATAAGAAAAGTTTTATCTCAGGACTATAAAAGTTATAGTAGTAAATTGATATTGTGGTATTATTTATTATAAATAAATTAAATACAAGATATCAATTATATTATTAATTAAAAAATATTCCGGAAGCCAATTTATGGCTAAAGGTGACGCCATTCATTACTGTATAAGATACACTTGGATTGTGCAATTTAATTAATAAAATTACCATAATATTAATATTGGATATTAATTGATTTTGGAAAATAGATTTATGGTAATAAGATAAATATAGTCAACATAAGATATTGACAAAATATTGGAAATATTTAATATAAGATATTGAGTATTAATGAGATAAATCAATCAAAGATATTTTCTTTATTTTATTAGGAAAATGTTTTCTTTCTCCTTACTCTACTCAAGACTTGTTCCCCAAGGATTTTTGAGAGACTTGGGGCGCCACCTACTCTATATAAATGAGGGGTTGGCTAGCTCTTTTACACACCATACTAATTGTTTTTGAGATAAATAGAGAGCTACTTTGTGAGAGTTTTGTGAGAAGGAAAAGGTCGACCTAGCAGTCGAGTTTTTCTAGTAGCAATCTGGGGAGGATTCCGGCAAGGCGTTCGTGTGGATAACTGATAGAGGCCGGACGCTTGGACGGCTTAGGCGCATCTACTTCTACCGGACGGTCAAAGCTTCGAGCTATATAGATCAGAAAGGTATTATCTTTGTCCTCCTCTTATATGTTTATTGCTTAAACGAAGTCGATCCTTGGATCGGAAATCAAATTTTAATTTTCCGCTGCGCTACTCGTTTGATTTCCTAACAATGGTATCAAAGCCAACTTCGAGCTTAAGCAATAAGCATTAATGATCGCGTAGTAAATAGATCCAATAGATTAATTCATGGTTGATATTAATTACATATTAAGATGCGCGAAGAAAAAATGGGCAAATAAGGCATCATCAAGGCGCGCTGAAGCCGACGTGGAGCGGCGCACCACGACGGGCGGCCGGTCATGGTGGTCGCAACCCCTGCTTTTGTTTAGTTTTGTGCATCTTGATTTAATATAGTCCATGAATTTAATTCTTGAATTATTTATTAATTGAATTATTATTAATTAATTAAAAGTTAATTAATTTATTGATTGGATGCTATAAAGAAGGTAGTAGTTTAAAAGTTAATCTTTTTCATAAGATGTTATTGTATGGATTAGATTGTAGATATAATTCGATTATATGGACCCCAATTGATCATGGACTCGACCTATAGGATAGATGTGAATGATTTATTTTTCTGTTGGATTTTATTGTTGTCCTAGGCCGTTATGAAGAACGTGAGCTAGTTTTATTTATGCATTATCCCATTCATGTTAGCTCCCCCCCTCCCCCCTCCCGTGTGCGGCAGGTGTAAAATTTAATAATTAGATTTTATGTAATGATGCATTGAAGACAAAGAAGCAAATCCAAAGAAGGAAAGAAAAATAAAATAAAAGGTCCATGGAGATGGTGCATGTCAAAGATCCAATGGTGGTTGCAGCTACCCTTAGTTGTGACCCGCGGTTTCGTCACTTTGTATTCGAAACCGCACTTAGGAAAGGTCCATGATCATACCGGTTAATTTATGTGTGGAAGTTGTGTATGTTTTACTTTATGCGATATCGTAGTAATATACACATATTGGATGAGATTGTAATTAAATTTAATTATGTGAATTAATTAAAAATTACTCCCAAATTAAAAGACTCAAGTCGAATAGCCTCCCTATATTATAATGACGGTGAAGAGCCCTTTTTCGGATCCAATTCATCAGCCACAGCTGGGGGTTGAACTACCTCGAGTATATTGTCACGGATTTTATCAACACAAAATAAACAAGTAATAATCCGGTTAACCTCAAGTATAAGGATCGTAGTAATAGCGGTTAATGCCGGGTCGATCTTACGGGGAACTAAACGATTGTGATCTCTAGTTTTTATCTAACTAACCTATGTCACGATTACTAAGCTAAATAGCGGATAAAACTAAACGAAATACTGAAAATTAAACTTAACTAAAACGTAAAATCCGACAAGAAGAGATGATCTAAAGCCGTGAAGGATACGGGTCATAACCAATTTAAACTAACTAATCTAAGATGCGATAAAAGTAACCTAACTAGACAAATTCAAGCTTTTAAGGATTTAAATCAAATTTATAACGAGCAAACGAGGATTGATCCACCTATCCAACAAGCATTGATTTCTATCTCGATTATATTGCGCTTTTATCTAGGTTGTGATTCACCTCACCTAAACATGAACCCTAATTCCTTAGAAAGTTCATCTATTAATCTATTATCTTCCGATGTAAGATTAACGCGCTTTTAACCAAAGGTGCAAACTTTGTGTTTATAATCTAAGTAATCGGACCTATTAACTTCCGTTATGATAGATTCGAATTACTATTCTTATTCATGGTGATCTAGGGTTTATTAAGACTTCCATCAACAATAAACAATCAACACATGCACATCTTCCGATATAAGAGCAAATTAAACATGAATAAGCATGAATAAGAAACAACCTTTATTAAAAACTCACAAGATAATCGAAGAAAACGAAATCAACAATTGTTGGACGGCTTCACAATACTCGCTTGATGAAGTTTTTAGCCTCTGAACATCCTCAAGAACTCAAATTTGCGTAAATTGAAGGCATAAAAAGTAACTAGTTTTTAATCTAAACTAAGAGCATAAAAACAGGAATAAAAGATGAAAAACGCAGCTAAAAGCCGCCCCTAGGTTTAGGGTTTTGAATAATGAGTGTATGATCCCCTTTGTGGAAAAACAATTACTATTTATAGAGATTTGAGGCGGTTTCACTAAGTCGGCATTGCGGGCGCCCGCCTGGTAGGGTGAACGCCCGTCCATTCTTCACATGAACTTCAAATTGGGCCGAAGTCATGACCAAACGCTCGTCTGCAGACGGCGCCCACTTCAGCGGGCCCAAACATCCTGAATCAACTTCCCATATCCGACGCTGCTCAATTCCATCGACGCCCGCCCACCGGACGGACTCGACGCCACCCAATATGGTCGATTTCGATTTCTTTATCTTTATCTCCTTTAATTCAATGTAAATCATCATTATCTCTTCCTCTTTAATCAAATCCGACTTGATCATCTTTGGATCACCTCTTGAGCTCGAATTTGTGCTTTTATGACACATAAAAATATCGCAAAATGTAATATCGCTCAAATAATCATAAAAACATAATTAAAACACATAAATTAATCCTATGTTGCGAATAACTTATTTAAAATACCATTTGCTCGATAAATCCATTGAACACTGCTTATATTAAATTCATTCATACAAATATGAGAGAAAATAACATAAAATATAGCGTTATAAATCGTATAAATTCATGTTAAGACCATATTTATATGATTATTAAGGGTATATTTCATTATTATTTTCCCCACATTTGCATAATTTACATGAGAATTAAGGGTTTAAGTGTAATTATTTAATAAAGATGATTTTAAGAGGGTTGTATGCAAAATTGATGATTTTAAGTGTTGATTTAATGGAATTATTATTATTTGGATTTTATTACATTTTTGCATTGTTTATTTATCATGTAGGAGTTAATTTTCGTGCATATAAAGAGGATAAATGAAGCTCAAGTCGAATTATTCAAGATAGAGTTGGAATTGGCTTGAAGAAATTGGATAAAGATGAAGAAATCCGACCTCTCAAATCTTGGACGAAGCGTTAGGTGCGGCGTCCATTCCAGGCAGGCGTTTGATAAAGTGAACGAGCGTCCGGAATTGTGTTTTACATTCAGAGAGTTCAGACGGAGGATGAACGAGCGTTTACTCAGCGTCCAGGCATTCTGGACGGGCGTCCACAAGACCAAACGAGCGTCCGTTGCCGACTTAACCCCAACCGACTTGAAACTCTATATATAGCAACAGCCTCTCAACCCTAATGGAGACCACATAATTGAGATCGCAAATTCACCAAAAAGCTGCGGCCAGAGAACCCTAATTTCACAGAGATGCAAATCTCCCAACCAACAATCATATCCAACATGATTGTTGGCTAGAAACTGCTTGCAGCCGAGTCGACGGAGGAAGCCCATCATCAACACAAACCAACTAGAGGAGTTCGATGCTTATGTTTAGTGAGTCCGATTCATAGTTTTTCATTACTTTGGATCTGTTTTATGTTGTTTAAGTTTTATTGAATTAAGATTTGATGAAACAATCTATGTTTATTTTATGCTTGAATCAATATATGAAAGTATGTTTATTTGAGTTTGATTCTATTCAAAGTAATGCATCTAATTGTGTTGTAAGAGATTATGCATGATTAGTTGAGTAAGAGTTTGGAAACGATCTCGTGATTTCGTGTTGATTGCATGTTTAGTTTGTTTGAAAAGATAAACGAAACCCTAGAATTTGGTTGAAGAAATTTAATTGAATTCGTGAATAAATCACTACTAAAAACTATGTCTTTTTAATCACCATCTAGTTGGGATTGTTGGTTGATAGGTGGAATCTAGTCGCCTTGCTGTGTTTTCCTTTAATTGTTTTAATCGAATCGTTTAGATAAAGTTTAATTAGTTTAAGTTCTAGTTGATAAACCCTAGTTTCTGCTTTGTTTTTACGCAATTTTCGCTTCATTATAATCGACGTCGTCAGCTATAGCAGACGCTCGTCCATTAGGTTTAGTCTCCAGACGCTCGTTCACCAAAGTGAACGCTCGTCTGGCTTTCTGTTTTCTTATTTTTCAGCTTGTTTTATTTCTGTTTTCTGTTTTTAATTCTTAGGTTTAGGTTTTAGTTAGTTTCAGCCTTAGTTTAGTAGTTTAGTTAATAATTGTGACGTAATCAATAGAATAATTGTCCCTTGATCCGATAAACATTCCACTCCTTAGATTCCACCCGTAAACACCCTATACTACGATCCTTATACTTGGGGTGTTTCGGTTTATAAATTATAAAACTAGTTTTTACCGAACAAGTTTTTGGCGCCGTTGCCGGGGAGTCGGTAACGGTTGTTGGATTCTTCTAGGTGCAATTTTTATTTCGGTACTATTTTTTTTTTTTTTAGGTAATAATCTAATTGCTACGTTTTATTTTCATTTTTATTTTTGTTTTTATTTTTATTTTTATTTTATTTCACTTTATCCTAGTTTAGATTTTCGATTTTATAAATTTGATTTTAATTATTTTAGTTTTTATTTACTTATTTTATGTTATTGGTTGCATTAGATTTTTATTAGTTTAGAAGCCTTAGATTTAGCTTAGATTTGCCTTAGATTTTAGATCGTATAAATTTATTGCCTTAATTATTACTATTTTAGGTTCTTTCCTGCCATTCTTTTCTGTATCTGTTTCATTTTTCAGTTTTTAAACGGGCGTCCATCCTTTCAGACGACCATCTGTTCTAAAAATCTTCTTCTCTCGCATCGTTTAAGCCGATCGACGAAGTCTCAACTACCAAACGCCGTCCACCTCTAAACACCCGTTTCTCCCAATTTGTCTTCAACGCCAGCTTCGTTGATCTCAACGAGCGCTCACTTCCGAATTTCCTCCGAACGAGCGCTCACTCATACCGACGCCGATTCGACTCTCTTCAATCATCACTTCTTTTCTTTCTTCTCTTTTCTTTTTCTAATCTTTTCTAAACCTATTCTAATCAACCCCAAAGGGTTGATTTCTTCCTTTTCCTTTCTTCTGGTTTATGCAAACGAGAAGTAAGAAGGGACTTCTGATCTTTGATCCTGAGCCTGAACGATCTATCCTTAAGAGAAGGCTTCTCCCTGATTTGGACAAAATGGCGGATCAAGATCCACCAATTCCAAATCCTGACCCCCAAGCTCAGTTAAATTTGCTCCTTCAACAGATGCAAGCTCTGCAAAGAATAAATGAATCAAAGCAGTCGGCATAAATCAACAACTTCAACAATTCCGCCAAAACCAAATTTTTAATCAGCTTGAACCAGACCCTACACCCCATATCTTAATCAAGATTTTCTCGAGGCATAGATCTATTCGTCCTCCCGACATGGGAGGAGCGAACTTTGATCTAAAGAACGGAGTTGTTGCACCGTTCGAAACAGCTCTTTCCATGGTATCGCTCAGGGAAGATCCACACGACTTCTTGTCCACATTCGCACAAATCGTGAAGCGTGCCATTATCCCGGTGTCGATTCTCGAGATCGTAAAGTTGAAGCTATTTCCTTTTGCTTTAAAAGGTGAAGCAAGCGAGATGGTTTAAGTCGTTAGCACATCATTCCTCCATACATGGAATGATTTCAAAAGAGCCTTCGCTTCTTAAGTGGGTTTCACCAGCAAGATTATGGAGATGAAACGGGAAATAGCTACGCTTGGCGCAATGAGGATGAAATCATTGGCAAGCTTGGGAAAGATTGAATCTTTTGATGAGAAAGTGCCCCAATCACGGATATGATAGACATGAGTTGTTGGAACTATTCTACAGAGGTGTCTCTCAACCTAATAGAGACTATCTTGACTCCACACTCATGGATCCTTCTTAGGGGAGGTGATGAGATCGCCTTTCAGAGTGGTCGAGACCATCGCCAAGAACAATATGTGGTCGACTCCTAAGAAGACCAATATTGTTAAGAAAGAAGGCACGCAAGCAATCCCGATACACAACCGTTGGTTGCTCGGATGGAATTGATAAGCAAGCGCCACAATCTTCGATGCAAACCTTCGATTCAAATTATCTTGAAACTCGTGCGGTGGACCGAGATGACGGAGGAGGTAAACCTAATGGATAATCAAAACCAACCCTTCCGAAACTTCAACTGTAACTAACTACTCAGATTTCAACGACAAAACTTCAATCAAGCCAAGTTACCACCTGCCCTTCAAATTCAACTTCTTTCAACTCGAACTATCAAAGGCCGCCTTCGTAACTCCCAAAGGCCTCAAGGTGGTGGAATCGCACTCGTAACAATAATCATACCACCTCCTCGTGTCCTCAACACAAATTCGATGAGTCGGTAGACATGGTGAAGACTTTGTCTACTAGTGTTAAAGCAATTGAGAGACAAGTTGGTCGATGGCGCACCAAATAAGCAAGCGGACCTCACGGTAAACTTCCGAGTTATACCGAGAGAAATCCAAAAGTCGATGTGAATGTTTGCACCGCCATTACACCACAATGGGAGTATGGGCAAGAAGAGGAGTTGAACGGGTAACTCGAGAAGTGGTAAGAAGGCTGGACCCGGCAAGATGTCGGAAGCGAGTAGCCCTCCCGACGCCATGAGTTCGGAGGGGAAATCGAAAACCACATGCCGAAGAAAGCAACGATGAGGAGCTTAGTGACAATTCTTCTGAGGATGAAAATAATTCGATGATGAGGAAAGAAAGGAAAGTCGAGGCTGTACTTCGACTAAGAAAAAGGAAGAAAAGTTTGTGAGATGGAAGGATAAGGAGGATGAGGCGATAAGGAATCAAGCTACGAGGAATGATAAAGCCCTTCCTTATCCACCAAAAGGAAAGAGAAAGCCCTCACTAACGACAAGCGGATCTTTGGAGTGAGGAGGATACTTAGGACACTAAAGTGAGTATGCCTTTAGCCGAGGTATTGTCCTAAATGCCTAAATGTACTAAGTATCTTAAAGAATTGCAGCAGGAGCAAGAGAAAGCTTCAGGGATGGTCAAGAAGTGCTACGCGAGATTGCGCGATGGTTTCACGTAAAGTCGTTGCGAGGTGACTGGCAGACCCTCAATCTCTTGCGAGATTGAAGGCCATTTGTTCGAAAATGTCTTATGCGACTCGGGGCCTCTATTAATGTGATGCCATTAAACGATGCAAAAGCTCGGGCTAGACAAAAGAATGCGAGAACGCCCCATTTCTCTTGGATGGTAGACAAATCTAGTCAGATCGCAGCCGGTCGTAGCTAATGTTCTCCTTCAAATTGAACATTTAGTCTTCCCTACCGATCAAGGTTATTCTAGACTATCCACCTGATAAGGAGATGCCTCTAATTCTAGGCCGAACCTTTTTTGACACTTCTAACGCCTCATCGACTTCGCAGCGACGATTACTCTTAGAGTCGATGACACATCCGCTACCTTCACACGAGGGACACATCCTCGAAAGAGCCGTAATTGATGAAATATCGTTTGTCGGGCCATATATGAGGACGGAGGAGATGCCTATTATGAAGATGCAATGGAGCTTACAGAGATAGGTGTTTTTGAAGTCATGGACATTGAGGATCCGGTGATCGCGGACCATCTTCTAATTCATTTCCACCGTAGGCATTGACGAGCCATCTTCACTCGCCACACTGGGCTCATTATTGAGTTAGAAGCATGGAGATGCCCAAAGAACAAACGATGATTTCAAAGAATCGAGTCGTGAAGACTTCATCCCTCGTGAAGAAGAAGCTCATGGGTAGTTGGGACGAGGTAGAGTTTTGGAGAGAAGCTACTCATTGGGAAGTAGATGATTGGGAGGAGTTAGCGAAGAGCTTAAAGATGAAGAGTTAAGAAAAATGATCGATCACAAGACAAAGGAAGCAAGTGTTGACCGGAGGATTCCGATGGATGATTTGATCCAAGATCTTTCTCGGGTTGAGCCTCGGGAAGATGAGGTGTTCTACTCACAACCACTCCAAGCTCATAAAGAGAAAGGTGGCCCGTTAAAGTCTAGTATTGAGCAACCACCTAACGATTTAGAGCTTAAACCGCTTCCAAAACACCTTAAGTATATCTTTCTTAAGGATGGAGATAAATTGCCTTTGATCATTTCTTCAAACTCGACCAAGAGCAAGCAGCACAACCGATAGAAGTGCTTAAGAAAAACATCCTCGCTCGGTTGGCAAGTGGGTGATATCCGAGGATCACCAGCACATATGCATGCATAAAATCCGAACAGAGGAAGGAGCTAAAAGGTAAGACAACCTCGCAAGGCTTGAATCCGCATATGCAAGAGGTTGTCAAGAAGGAGGTTATAAAGTGGCTTGACATGGGAATCATCTACGCAATCGCCGATAATGAGTGGGTCACCCTACTCAAGTTGTGCCAAAGAAGGGCGGAATCACAGCTTGAAAAGAATGAAAAGGGGAGGAAGTTGCCCTACGCCTAGTGATCGGGTATGAGTCTCAGATAGACTATCGTAGATCGAATGAAGTCACCGCCAAAGATCACTTCCCCTACCCTTCATTGACCAAATTTTATTGAAAGACCGAGTGGTCACAAGTATTATTGTTTTCTCGATGGATACTCGTTACTTCCGGATAGCCATCGACCCCAATGACCAAGAGAAGACAACGCTTACGTGTCCATCCGGTACTTTTGCTTTTCGTAGAATGCCATTCGGTCATGCAATGCGCCCGCGACTTTTCAACGGTGTATGTTGGCCATTTTTGATGGACTTGTTGAGAAATGCATGGAAGTCTTCATGGATGACTTCTCAGTCTACGGCGATAGCTTTGATGAAATTTTAGAGAACCTAGATATGGTACTCCAACGTTGTGTTGAGAAAAATCTGGTGCTTAACTGGGAAAAATGCCATTTTCTAGTTGATGAAGGAATAGTTTTGGGACACAAGGTGTCCAATGCTGGTATTCAAGTTGATAAGGCTAAGGTTGAAGCCATTGAAAAGATGACGTACCCAAAAACAGTGAAAGAGGTACGAGGTTTTCTAGGACACGTTGGCTTCTACCGGCGTTTCATTAGAGACTTTTCTACGATTGCCAAGCCTTTATCAAATCTCTTGAAAGAAGATGTCGATTTCTTGTTCGATGCAAAGTGCAAAGAAGCTTCCAATTGTTTGAAAGATAAGCTTATCGCTGCCCCCTATTTTAGTAGCACCGACCGACCCAAGCCTTTCGAGTTGATGTGCGATGCCTCTAATTACGCCAGTGAGCGCAGCTTTTAGGTCAAAGAGTTGATAAAAGGTTCAGGCCCATCTATTATGCGAGCCGCACCTTGAACCCGGCTCAATGCAATTATACTACGATCGAGAAGGAATTCTTAGTCATCGTCTTTGCCATTGACAAGTTTAGAAGCTATCTTCTCGGTCTCAAGTTGTTGTATGGACAGATCATGCAAACTTCACGCTACCTTATGGATAAAGCGGATGCCAAACCAAGGTTACTTAGATGGATTTTAATTCTACAAGAGTTTGACCTTGTGATTAAAGATAAGAAAGGTAGTGAGAATATTGTGGCTGATCATTTATCTCGCTTAGTAAATGAGGGTGCGTAAAATCACAATGATATAGGCATTGATTTTCCGAATCGAGCAATTGATGAAGCTTGAAACGGTTAGGCCGTGGTATGTCGACTACGCCAACTATTTAGCGAGTGGTCATTTAGAGGACATGACGTATCGTGAGAAGAAAAGTTCTTTTCGATCTTAAATATCTCGTATGGGAAGATCCTTATTTGTTCGAGTCCAGAAGACGGGTTGCTTCGACGGTGTGTTCCCGAGCATGATCGGTGGGATATTCGGAACAATGCCATAGTGGTCCTACCGAGGTCACTATGGAACACCAAGACGGTTGCAAAGATTCTTCAAGCCGGATTCTACTTGGCCGACTCTGCTTAAAGATGCGTGAAGCCTTTTGTAAAGGTTGTGATAGGTGCGAGAACTGGAAGGCGAGTAGTAGGATGGAAATGCCACTTAAGCCCATTCTTGAATGCGAAGTTTTCGATGTATGGGGCATAGATTTTATGGGACCCTTTCCATCTTCATGTGGTAATAAGTATATCCTCGCCTGTGTGGATTATGTTTCAAAGTGGGTCGAGGCCATAGCTACTCAAACTAATGATCATAAAGTCGTGAAGAAATTCTTGCAAAAGAATATCTTTACTAGATTTGGTCGTCCGAGAGCACTCATTAGTGATGAAGGTACTCACTTTTGCAATGCGCCGCTTGACAAGATCCTTGAGAAGTATGGTGTCAAACATAAGATTGGTACACCATATCATCCTCAAACTAGTGGCCAAGTCGAGGTAAGCAACCGGAGCCTGAAAAGAATTTTGGAGAAGACCGTGAACAATAATCGATCTAATTGGAGTCTTAAGTTGGATGACGCGTTGTGGGCTTATCGTCGCATTCAAGACCCGATGGGCACGCTCACCCTTCCAAATGGTCTATGGCAAAGCTTGTCATTTACCTGTCGAACTTGAACACAGAGCTTTCTGGGCAATTAAATTCTTAAATTTTGATAGCCAACTCTGTGGGGAGAAAAGGTTGTTACAGTTGAACGAGCTCGACGAATTCAGACTCCGTGCATACGAGAATGCTAAGCTCAGCAAGGAGAGAACGAAGATACTCCATGACGCTAAGATCAAGGACCGAGAATTCAAAGTTGGTGACATGGCTTTACTCTATAATACTAGACTTCACCTGTTTCCGGGTAAACTCAAGTCTAGATGGTCTGGTCCCTTTGAGATTCTCGAGGTTAATCCTAGTGGAGTAATTACTTTGAACGGGTATGGTAATCAAGCTTTTAAGGTGAATGGTCATCGACTTAAGAAATATTTTGGGCAACCAAAGGAAAAGCCTGAGATTCTTTATTTCCAAAGAAGAGATGAGAATACAGATGTCCTGATTTGTGAAGAGATTCCATCTTATTTCTTTGAGTCAGATGACGATGACGTTCCTATCTCCACCCGTGAGGTACCTTCTGCTGAAACTTCTGATCATACCACTATATCTATGCCTATCGTGCGCAAGAACAAGAAGAAGAGAGTCAGTGTAGTTTGGAGAGAAAAGTTTAATGATCTTATTGCACACTTGACTTGTTGTTGTGGTGAAAATCATTTCCGCCCCAGTACTTCTGATTCGGATACTGAGGCGGCTGTTAAACCGAAGTGGCCCGATCCGGGTTGATCTTTTGAACTCTGTGTCAAGCTATTGACATTAAAAGAGCGCTCCTAGGAGGCAGCCTAGTTTTCTTTGTTTGTTTTCTTAGGTTGTTTTGTTTTAGAAATAATACTTTAGTTGATTTTGTGTTGTTGGTTATTCCTCTTATGTTCATTGTAAGTGTTTTGTGTTATGTGTTGCTCATATACCCCGTGTACCCCGAGATTATATGGTATGTCGAGTGTTGCAGATACTTTTGAGCAGGTTTTCGAGTTACTATCGCCCAAAGGTTGTCTATTCGAGTTGTTGCAGTATGTTCATGCTCCGCTGACCTCCGCCAACTTTCATCCGACAACCACCACAAAACCAAATAAGTTTTCTTTTTCTTTTATTTTGCACATTCTGAGGACATAATGTGATTTAAGTGTGGGGGGGTGTTTGGGTATGTTTTTATGCTATATCCTTTGAAATATGAGTGAAAGTTAAATTTCTGCGAAATTTAAAATTTTTTGTGAGCCTCGAGCATATAATTGGAACTAGATGCTTGCTAGTTGTAGTTTTCTAACGATGATAGTATGTGACTTAGTGAGATAATTATAGCATGTTTTACTTTTATGGAGATAGTTTCGTTTTTTTTCACTCACGAAAGCCTTTGATTTTGAAGCATGACTTTTGAATTATATCCTTTCATTATTTTTAATGATTCATCTTAGGAAGGTCAGTATAGTCACACCTTAGTTAGACCGTGTACTGTGAATATCATAAAGTTTGAATGTGATAGGTGAGATGTAACTTATGACTTTGAAAAGTGAATAAATAAAGTGAGTGAGCAATTATTAATAAATACGTTTGTCGAAAGCTGGTTAATGATTTGAGTGCGGTAGGGTATACCTCGAATGTCCTATACCACTATGATGACCAATAGCTCACGATAGTCAGTTTATAGCTACCTTATGATTTGAGTAAGGTAGGGTGTTATCACGAAACATCCTATTCTACTATGATGGGTAAGAGCTTATTCTGATATGCGTCAAATTTGGAAATTTTGAAAAATGATGAGTAAAAATAAAGTTAAGTCTTTGTTATCATGGATCTTATACCCAGTAGAACCGCATGATATGCTGTAGGGATTATCCTACTGAGTGCGTGGGAAGGCTTTGAGTGGAGCTGTTACTGTCTGTACCTAGGATAGTCATTGGAATTTCTGAGAGGATATTTCTTTGAAAGGCTTGCTAGATTGAGAATGGCTTGTCACACTTACACCGAATCTATCTCTGTGTTGGTATCATTTGCTATAGTCGTTGTATCTGTTGTTACGTGAGTTAGAGATCTATTTGGATTATTTATAAAAGTTGAGCTATAGTTTTGATTGTTTTGTCCGAGGACGTACAAAAAGCTAAGTGTGGGGGTGTTGTTAAGACCATATTTATATGATTATTAAGGGTATATTTCATTATTATTTTCCCCACATTTGCATAATTTACATGAGAATTAAGGGTTTAAGTGTAATTATTTAATAAAGATGATTTTAAGAGGGTTGTATGCAAAATTGATGATTTTAAGTGTTGATTTAATGGAATTATTATTATTTGGATTTTATTACATTTTTGCATTGTTTATTTATCATGTAGGAGTTAATTTTCGTGCATATAAAGAGGATAAATGAAGCTCAAGTCGAATTATTCAAGATAGAGTTGGAATTGGCTTGAAGAAATTGGATAAAGATGAAGAAATCCGACCCTCAGCATCTTGGACGAGCGTTCGTGCAGCGTCCATTCCAGACGGGCGTTTGATAAAGTGAACGAGCGTCCGGAATTGTGTTTTACATTCAGAGAGTTCGGACGGAGGATGAACGAGCGTTTACTCAGCGTCCAGGCATTCTGGACGGGCGTCCACAAGACCAAACGAGCGTCCGTTGCCGACTTAACCCCAACCGACTTGAAACTCTATATATAGCAGCAGCCTCTCAACCCTAATGGAGACCACATAATTGAGATCGCAAATTCACCAAAAAGCTGCGGCCAGAGAACCCTAATTTCACAGAGATGCAAATCTCCCAACCAACAATCATATCCAACATGATTGTTGGCTAGAAACCTTGCAGTGAGTCGACGGAGGAAGCCCATCATCAACACAAACCAACTAGAGGAGTTCGATGCTTATGTTTAGTGAGTCTGATTCATAGTTTTTCATTACTTTGGATCTGTTTTATGTTGTTTAAGTTTTATTGAATTAAGATTTGATGAAACAATCTATGTTTATTTTATGCTTGAATCAATATATGAAAGTATGTTTATTTGAGTTTGATTCTATTCAAAGTAATGCATCTAATTGTGTTGTAAGAGATTATGCATGATTAGTTGAGTAAGAGTTTGGAAACGATCTCGTGATTTCGTGTTGATTGCATGTTTAGTTTGTTTGAAAAGATAAACGAAACCCTAGAATTTGGTTGAAGAAATTTAATTGAATTCGTGAATAAATCACTACTAAAAACTATGTCTTTTAATCACCATCTAGTTGGGATTGTTGGTTGATAGGTGGAATCTAGTCGCCTTCTTCGTGTTTTCCTTTAATTGTTTTAATCGAATCGTTTAGATAAAGTTTAATTAGTTTAAGTTCTAGTTGATAAACCCTAGTTTCCTGCTTTTTTTTCGCAATTTTCGCTTGATTCATAATCGAGGCGTTAAATCGGCTATAGCGACGCCGTCCATTAGGTTTAGTCTGCACGCTGCTCACCAAAGTGAACGCCGTCTGCTTTCTTTATTTTCTTATTTTTCACTTTGTTTTATTTCTGTTTTACTTTTTTTAATTCTTAGGTTTAGGTTTTAGTTAGTTTCACCTTAGTTTAGTAGTTTAGTTAATAATTGTGACGTAATCAATAGAATAATTGTCCCTTGATCCGATAAACATTCCACTCCCTTAGGACGACCCGTAAACACCCTATACTACGATCCTTATACTTGGGGTGTTTCGGTTTATAAATTATAAAACTAGTTTTTACCGAACAATTCACCCTCAACATATATCATTATTATTGAGATATAATCGTATGAGATCTCATGAATATTAGGGTTATGACTTGACTAAGATTTCCTCGGCCACTTGCCACAGCGGGGTCGTTTGAATTTTAGAGGCAAGGGTTTGACTAAATTCATAAGATGAAAGATTGTCAAAAAGTTGACTAGTCAAACACCAGGAGTCGTATAAGATACGATTGGCAAAGTGTTGCCTAACTATTGTGCCATTTTCGGCCCACCAGCCACAGTAGGGGGTAGCGATGGTTCAACGGGATCATGTCCACTAAAGAAAATAAAAATTTTCTTGAAAGCCAATAGGGAGTAGTTGGATAGTGGGAGCAAAACTTTATATAATTTTTAAAGTGCAAATTTTAGGTTTTGTATGCATGAACTTTTACTTATTCTGTCTTTATTTATTTGTTGTAGAATGTTGAACAAATTGAACCTTCATTTTATCATTGAAAACAAACTTGACGAAACCAACTTTCTCGAATGGGAAAGAAACCTCAAAATCGTTTTGAGGCATGAAAAGATTGGCTATGTCTTGGACAAACCCATACCGCAAAAGCCTGCAGAGGGCGCGGCTGCAAATGTTGTCGAGAAGTACAACAAGCATTGTTCTAACAGTAATGATGCTACATGTATCATGATTGCTTCCATGACACCTGAATTGAAGAAACAACATGAGTCCATGGACGCCTACTCAATCATGGTTCACCTGAAGGAGCTCTATGCTTCTCAGTCTCGCACTGAGAGGTACGAGGTCTTGAAGGCCCTGTTTGGTTGTAAGATGGCGCCCGGGGCTGCTGTAGGGTCGCACGTGCTAAAGATGATCAGGTACATAGAGAGGCTTGAGAAGCTTGGCCACAAGTTGGAGTGCGAGTTAAGTTTGACTTAATCTTACAATCTCTACATGATTCATACTCACAGTTTGTGATGAACTATCACATGAACAAGATAGATTCCTCCCTTGCGGAGTTATTAAACATGTTGAAAACTGCTGAGGGCACTGTGTAGAAGGGCAAGCAAGTATTGCTCGTCACCTCTTCTAAGGGAAAAGCAAAGGCCCAAAAGAAGTCCAAGAAGGCAAAAGCTACCCTAAGCCAACGCCTAAGATAGCTAAAGGCAAGTCGAAGGATGCTTGCTTCCATTGCGGTGAGACTGGTCATTGGAGGCGCAACTGTAAGGTTTTCTTCAGCACGAAGAAGAGGCATACAGATGCTTCGACTTCAGGTATGTTTATGATTGATATCAATGTTGCTTCTTCTAAGTCTAACCACTAGGTATTAGATACTGGCTGTGGTTCTCATATTTGTACGAATATGAAGGCACTAAGAAGAACTAGAGATCTAAAGAAAAGAGAGGTGGACCTACGTGTTGGGAATGGAGCAAGTGTTGCTGCATTAGCCGTAGGAGTTTATTTTCTTTCTTTACCCAGTGGGCTAGTGCTAGAGCTTAATATCTGTTATTTTGTTCCCGCTCTTACGAAGAGCATTATTTCCATTTCCACATTAGATGTTGAAGGATTTTCCTTTGTGTTTGATAATAAATGTTGTTCTTTTTCACGTGACGGAATGCTTTATGGTACTGGCATACTTAGCAATGGTCTCTACATATTAGATGTGAACATTGACGTGCTTAATATAAACAACTAGAAAGCCAAAACACGTGACTTGAATGAATCCTACCTATGGCATTGTAGACTTGGCCATATAAATAAGAATCGCATTTCCAAACTCCATAAAGATGGATTATTGGATCAATTCGATTATGAATCGTTTGATACATGTGAGGCTTGTTTACTTGGCAAGATGACAAAGTCACCTTTCGGTGGCAAAGGGATAAGATCCAATGAATTGCTTGAGCTTATACATACCGATGTTTGCTGCCCAATGTCAATTCAAGCCAAAGGTGGATACTCTTACTTTATCACCTTCGATGACCATTCTCGCTATGGTTATATATACTTAATGAAGTATAAGTCTGAGGCCTTTGAAAAGTTTAAGGAATTCAGAAGTGAAGTTGAGAAACAACTGGGTAAAGAGATTAAAACACTTCGATCCGATTGAGGTGGTGAATACCTAGATGGAGAGTTTCAAGATTAGTTAAAGAAGAATGGGATTCTACCTGAATTGACCCCTCCCGGGACACCACAGATGAATGGCGTATCTGAGAGGAGGAACCGCACCTTGTTAGACATGGTGCGATCCATGATGAGCTATGCAGTTCTTCCAAAATTGTTTTGGGGGTATGCTCTCGAAACAACATCCTACGTACTTAACCGAGCTCCATCAAAGACTGTTAGTTCCACACCTTATGAGGTGTTCAAAGGAAAGAAACCAAGTCTAGGTCATCTTAAACCTTGGGGTTGTCCGACTTATGTGAAGCGGATGATGCCTGACAAACTAGAACCTAGATCAGACAAGTGTCTATTTGTGGGATATCCTAGGGAAACCAAAGGGTACCAATTTTACCATCCTGGAGAACAAAAGGTGTTTGTTTCCAGGACTGGCCACTTCCTAGAGAAAGAGTTTATTCTGGAAAGGGCCAGTGGGAGTAAGGTTGATCTTGAAGAAATTCAAGAGCCACTTACGGACAACAATCAGTTGATGGAGGTAGAGCAGGCACCACCTAATGAGGTGGTAAAAGTCCCTGCTCCAAACACAGTAGCACCTCGAAGATCCACCAGGGAACGCCATGAACCTGACAGGTACATGGGCGTATACCTCATGGAAGATGAGGACCCTAAAACTTATGAGGATGTGCTAATAAGGCCTGACAAAGAGAAATGGCTAGAAGCCATGAATTCTGAAATGGAGTCCATGAAAGACAACCAAGTTTGGAACTTAGTTGATCCACCTGAAGAAATAGTTCCTATAGGGTGTAAATGGGTCTTTAAGAGAAAGACCGACATGGATGGCAACGTGGTAACCTACAAGGCTAGGTTAGTGGCAAAAGGTTATAAGCAAAGACAAGGTATTGATTATGATGAAACTTTTTCGCCCGTTGCCATGTTAAAGTCCATTAGAATTTTTCTTGCTATTGCAGCATACCATGCTTACGAAATCTGGCAGATGGATGTGAAAATAGCTTTCCTTAATGGGAATCTGTCTGAGGAGGTGTACATGACACAACCTGAGGGTTTCACAGCCAATGACACCAGGATGGTGTGCAAGTTGCAAAGGTCCATTTATGGACTAAAGCAAGCTTCTCGGAGTTGGAATCTTTGCTTTGATGAGACAATCAAATAGTTTGATTTTATCAATAATGAAGATGAGCCTTGTGTTTACAAGAAGGTTAGTGGGAGTGCAGTCATTTTCCTAGTGCTTTATGTGGATGACATACTACTGATAGGGAATGATGTACCCATGTTACAGTCGGTTAAGGTTTGGTTATCCAAGAACTTCTCCATGAAGGACTTGGGAGAAGCAGCTTATATTTTGGGAATTAAGATCTACAGAGATAGGTCTAAAGGTTGCTTGGTTTGTCACAATCCACCTATATAGACAAGATGCTGAAAAGGTTCAGCATAGAGCAATCCAAGAGAGGGTTGCTGCCCATGTCGCATGGGGTCTACCTATCGAAGAAAATGTGTCCCAAGACAGAGGAGGAAAATGCACGCATGTCCAACATCCCGTATGCTTCAGCTATAGGATCTATCATGTATGCCATGTTGTGCATAAGACAAGATGTCTCGTATCCTCTTAGTATGACTAGTAGGTACTTGGCAAGTCCAGGTGATGGTCATTGGGCTGCTGTCAAGAATATCCTCAAGTACATGAAGCGTACTAGGGATATGTTCTTAGTCTTTGGGAATGATGATTTGGTATTACGAGGTTACACAGATGCCAGTTTTCAGACTGACGTGGATGACTTTAAGTCACAATCTGGATTTGTTTTCACGCTTAACGGCGGAGCAGTGAGCTGGAAAAGTTCTAAGCAGGAGACTACTACAGATTCTACAACGGAAGCCAAGTACATAGCAGCCTCGGAGGTGGCAAAGGAAGCAATTTGGATGAAGAAGTTCATTACTAAACTTGGTCTGGTTCCTTCCATTGAAGGTCCAGTTCCACTGTACTGTGACAATAATGGGGCAGTTGCTCAGTCAAAGGAACCAAGGTCTCATCAAAAGTCCAAACATGTATTACGGCACTATCACCTAATTAGAGAGATAGTTGATAGAGAAGTTGTAAAGATAGAAAAAGTCCACACAGATGATAATATAGCTGATCCGTTAACCAAGGCTTTGTCACAAGCTAAACATGAGAAACATGTTCACATGTACGGGCTTAGGCATATGGGTGATTGGCTTTAGGCCAAGTTGGAGATTGTTGAATAGGTGTCCTAAACCCAATCGGGTTGGACCGGATCCGACCGGGTTGGGTCAGTTATAGTCTATTTAAGTTCATGTAATGACTTTATTATAAGTAATAAAAGCACTTTTGTTATTATATACTTTGTTTATTTATTAGACCAATTTGTGATATTGAGTATATGATAACGCCCTTAGTATTAAACTGTGATAGAGAAACCATGATAGTGATTATGGTTGATGAGATCTCTAATCACTTTAACAAGTTTGATACTTAAATGTCTCTAGGTTGATGTACTGTTAAAAGGGGCTTTGACAGTGCGTACGGGCTAGCACGTATTAGATTTCTTCTGTCTTTAAGGGCAGGGATAGATCTCATCTATCGAAGTGTAGAGACACTTGGACTGTACGTGGACGTGTATTAGAGAATGCATACGACTGACCCACTTACACTGTTAAGTGTTACACTATGTGACGGTTGTGTAATTATCCTTAAGACCGGAGTCTACATGGCATCACGGTGTGGATTGTCATGCTTTGACACTATTGAGGTTTCCCCTAATCATGGGGCGATCATGCGGTAGTGATCGGTTATGATATTGAAGCATGCGGAGTATACATGTTAGGTCGTCTAAGAATCGCGTACCTTTTGAGTAGGAGTGAATATCCGAAAGGGCCTTCTCATAAGGAGTGTCTAGTTCTCGTGAATCTTTGCAAAGTGGGAGTAAATGAGTTATTCCGAGAGAGCTTGATATCCAGACTATGGGATACGATCAAGTTATGATCGTATGGATATTACGACAGTGATAGGATTCTATTTACATGCTAACCGAGCACATGAAAGGTAGTAGTCATTGCGTATTGACTCTTCTGATGATTGGGGGTCACGGACGTGTTGCTAGACTCTATCCGTGATCGTTAGAGGTAAAGGGCATTTTTGTAATTGCGCCTTATGTCTACGGCCAACATATTCGGAAGCCTATCGGGTAACACACATATGAACATCGAGTCGGATTAAAATGTAGTTATAGTTGATAACCAAATAAGGAAAGTTTTATCTCTGGACTATAAAGGTTATAGTAGTAAATTGATATGGTGGTATTTATTTATTATGAATAAACTAAATACAAGATATTAATTATATTATTAATTAAGAATATTTTGGAAGCCAATTTATGGCTAAAGGTGGCGCCATTCATTAGTGCATAAGATATACTTGGAATGTGCAATTTAATTAATAAGATTACCATAATATTAATATTGTATATTAATTGATTTTGGAAAATAGATTTATGGTAATAAGTTAAATATAGTCAATATAAGATATTGACAAAATATTGAAAATATTTAATATTAGATATTGAGTATTAATGAGATAAATCAATCAAAGAATTTTCTTTATTTTATTAGAAAAATGTTTTCTTTCTCCTTACTCTACTCAAGACTTGTTCCCCAAGGATTTTTGAGAGGCTTGGGGCGCCACCTATTCTATATAAAGGAGGGGTTGGCTAGCTCTTTTACACACCATTATTCCAAGAGCTAATTGTTCATGAGAAAAATAGAGAGCTACTTTGTGACAGTTTTGTGAGAAGGAAAAGGTCGACCTAGCAGTGGACTTTTTCTAGTAGCAATCCGAGGAGGATTCCGGCAAGGCGTTCGTGTGGATAATTGATAGAGGCCGGACGCTTGGACGGCTTAGGCGCATCTACTTTTACCAGGACGGTCAATGCTTCGATCTATATAGATCATAAAGGTATTATCTTTGTCCTCCTCTTATATGTTTATTGCTTAAACGAAGTCAATCCTTGGATCGGAAATCAAATTTTAATTTTCCGTTGCGCTACTCGTTTGATTTCCTAACAAGGTTGTTATTCAAACATTCTTTTAGAAAGGATGTAACAGTGTAACTATCACTATCCGATCTTAAGAATCTTATTTACCAACCTTTACTTGTTGCATTAAGATATTTCATGAATAGTCACCATCTGAACGTGTATGTAAAATCTCCAGTCCTACCTTCAAGCACTAGTGCTAAATGCCTCTATTTGCGGAGGTGGAGTAATTGTAATTCACTATTTATCCACAAATTTATAAGCATCTTCTAGGTAGACTTCTCGGTATTACATAATAATGTAAACCGTTATTTTGCAACTAATATCTTAATTGAGTTAAGCAATGTAATGTAGCTTATCAATAACTATACAAGACAATACATGGTTTATCGTTTCAATGAAATCATTTCACTCGGAGGTAGGCCAAGCATCAGTGCCAAAAACAATGGTTTAGCCTATATATGAGCATGGAATACTCGGTTCTCTGGTAATATCAGAGATTCCTCCAAATTTTCAGATAAACTAATCGGTGTTTCGAGCAGCTATTAGAGAAAAGGTCCACTACTCAAAAGCTCCCACTAGCTCGTATCTTCATAAGACCCCGAAGGTCAATAAGAACAAGCTATGATACTTTTTTAGCTCTATTACCCTTTCCCAATTGAAAGGTTACTTAGTCATTTTTCCTTTGAGATAGTGTTCATAGATTGGGAGATAGGAATCACCCTTAGCCAGTCCTCAGATCTTATCTTTATGATATATGCACTAATTAATAGATGCTGAAGAATCGTTTATCTAAATACGGAAACCATTTGTCTTAATAGTTTATGATGTGTTACATATACCTTTTTAGTATTACTTAGTGGTTCTAACTTTATCAGAAAAAATTCCGAGTCTCAGAATCATATACAAATATCATATTCACTTTCATTAAGGCAACTATATTATCGATTTGAAAGTGAATCCATTTGTTCCAACGAATCTGAGAAACAGAAATTAAATTTCTGCGATATTCAAGGATTAAAATCCGAAATTTCTTTCCTTATATCACTCCCACTATCTTGGCTGAAATAACTTCCCGTTGTGTACTCTTTATCATGAATGCCCAGCTACCTTGTTCTTACAAAAGAACTTAGCTTCCGGGTCATAATCCCGGTTAAGAAAGTCTCTAAGGATTCATGGGTTAGTGATCCGAAATCATTTTCCTTATCCATTACTTTCATTTATTAATATTTCGGTTCAGCCTTTAACTTATTTAGTTTAGATGACTTATACTTCTAGACATTTAGCTTCCTTTCTCGGCTTTCTTTAAAGGAAATGGCTGCGAACTAGCAGTTCATTTGAGTAGACACTACTCGTGAACTGTGGGATGTCTAGTAAGATCAATTCCAAATCATTCTCGTCATATTTGAACTAATTTTAATTTGTCTCCCGTTCAACACGAGTGACAGCAGTGGCATACTTATCAATGTCACTTAAGTTTGTAGGCTCAAGAGGAACATCCTCTTCCGAAAAATTAATTTGCATTCTCGATTATTAAGTTCAACGTTCTTGTTCCTTTTCCACTTTTACGAAGTTGTCACTAGTCAATTTATCGTATTTAGTAGTTTAGATACAATGAGATGATATGTAGTTGTAAAATAAATTATGACAGAAATATAAATCAAATCATACATGATGACGTAGATCAAGTGAAATTAAAATACTTGACCACCAAAACCAATACTAGCAAGAGGACTAGGTCCGTCGTAGTATAGCTATAGTGAATCAAGGTCGATCCCACAGGGAACCAAATTGTGGGTCATCCTATAAATAATTAATTAAGCATGGCAAGCACATAAAACGGTCTATGACCAACAAAGAACAAGGAAAGATAAATTGACACGACTCGACACAACTCAAATAAATACAACATAATTAACCTCCCCAATTATTACATTATCGTTTGGCTCCAGAGATTATATATAATTAAACTAGACTCACTAACTATTAATCCGATTCATATCTCTTTTATATTGGCTACGGGAGTCATCCCTTAAACTAGATATAGCTCTGGGTAGGCCATCTAGATCACTATGCTACATCACGTGACTTCGCTTTTTAGGCCTCCATCTCATATGACTCGCACGCTTACAAAACTAGGGATGCCGATATTAACCGTATTCCTCACCTAGGCAACATTCCTGTGATTAGGCGTACTTCCTAAGCAATCGCATCAGTCTCCATCCCACTAACACTAACTTTTTAGGTATCATGTTAATCTACGATTTACGTATAATTAGGTGCGCGCAATTCCCTAATATAACACAGATCTAGATCTCGCTGAAAGTCCCGAAAGATCAATTCATGAGCCGACCTAGGAGCACTATATTGTTATTTCCTCACTACACGTTTTAATTAAAACAGACGAGCAACGTAGCCGTAGCCATACCTACTAAGATATGAAATTCTAAGTGGACAATCACACCATAAAGACGTGGCTAGACTAACTCGGCGAAAAACTAAATCTTAGCGTTTCTCTATACTTATCGGATAAAATAGAAGCTCATAAAGTAATTACATATACCTACTAGAAACACGATTATTAATCAAAATAAAATCATACATAGATCAGAAAACATAGACGTGGGCGTGTGGATCCTTATAGACGAGGAATCCCCACCGCCTCACGTCGTAATCCTAGATCTACATCATTTAACTAAGAAATAACAATCTCACACGATAAATAATAATTGGGGGAATTAATTATAAAAAAAACTAAGAGAAAATAAATACAAGAACTTACATAATTGAAGAACTTGTAAAAACTGCTCTGAGCAAAACTGAAGATTTTTATTATGAATTGTGTATATTGTGGTGTGTGTGTGTGTATGTACAAATATATAGGAGTAAAAATTTACATAGGATAAACCTAAACCAATCTGAAATAGTTTTCCTAAATCCAAAAGAAGTTTGAAAACACATTAGGATAATTCCCGGCCGATATTTGGATAAGGGCAAAAAATGCGCCCCCCTTGCATGCGTCCCCCCTAAAGTCGGCGCCAACTCCATTGGATTGGCTTGCCGACGCTTGTCTTGCCTTACTCCTCTTTTTCGTGCTTATCCGATCTTTATATTCAATGCATCCGTATTCGCTTGGATTTGTCTTGTAATTTAATTCTTCAATTTATAATTATCCTCTATAAATTATCTTAATCTGCAAAATAAATAATTATCCCAAAATAAATCTCATTTAAATAATAAAAACGGATAAATACCAAATTATATTTTATAAATCACATAACATTAAATAATAAATATAGACATGTGATTTAATATAAAATATATTATTAGGCCCAATTTAAGGATAATGTTGATGACTTTTACGTGTATATTTTGACCGTCATCAATACACCACAACATATAATAATTTTAGGAATTATAAACGTGATGTCATGCATACAGTTTATCCAACAATTCCAAAGATTTAATCTCACACCTACAATGCCGCCTCAGGGTAGGTCAAAGAGGTGACGATTAAATTGAGACAATCCAACAACTAACTGAGAATCTGACATCTTTATTTAATTGCTTATTAACTTCCTTTTTCAGCCAAGATATTTCCTAAAATATTCTTTAGAGTGTTACCTACTGTTTCAGATCTCAAAGTACACCCCGAGTATGCCGCCTCAGGGACGGTCAGTGACTCGACGAGTACCCAAAATCCTATCCTTTCGGAGACCAAGCCTTGAATTTTGATAGCGGTGAAAGCCACCCTCAGGGGGCCGAAATCAAAGCGGCACGAGGCGTCACCATTCTCTCACGTGCTTGTGTCAACAATAGAGGCCGTGGGGTCAGTTTTCACCTTCCCCACTCCCACTCGTTATTTTGAAAAGTAGGTAGTCTTATTAGGATTTTCAGAATTTTCTAATAATCCAAAAACAATAGATCATGAATATTTAATTAATCCTCCCACTAGTTTATTGGTTCCAAATACCGTCTAACTAGTGTCACTTTATTCATGATTTTCCAATTTTATGGATTAAAATTCCTTTATGTAGACACTACACAAATAAAATTACCAAGAATTTTATAGTCCTAATACATTAGAACTTATGAATTTCCCAATAATTTGAAAAACAATAAATCATAAAATTTAAAGCTCCTACTAGTTTATCGGTTTAAAATACCGTCTAACTAGTGACACTATATTCATGATTTTCCAATTTATCGATTATTTAAAAAATCTCTTGTGTAGACACTACACAATAAAAATTCATCAAAGAATTTTATAGTCCTAATAATGTCATGATAAAAATTTTGGATCTCGGAATTTTTTCAATTATCTGAAAACAATAAATCATGAAAAGCAATCACCAACTTATCGGTTCCAAATACCGTCTAGTAAGTGTCCTATCTTTTCACGATATTCCAAATTTTCGGTTATTAAAATCTTTTTTATGTAGACACTAAGAATTTTTGGATCCAAAACCAATTTACCCCGTAATTTTTTTTTCTATCATGTGAATTTTATATCCCGATAAAATTCTGTTTCCTTTAATTAATTTAATTTATTATTAATCTAAATTAATTATCGTTTTCATACATGTCTAATTAATGCCAAAATTAATTTTCTATATGTATGCATATTCTAGGAGTGGAATTCATGAATATGATGCATGGTATGACATGATTATATCATATAAATAATCATATAAGAAAATAAATGCGGAAAAATAAACCACTGAGATGGACCGTTGGTATCTTCGTACCTAATCTATTAAAAAGAAAGAAGCCTAAACCAAAATTAATGGATCTACTAATTTCTAATAAAAGAAAACATAAGCTGCGTCTATAAAGATTGTCTGATCAAAATCATACTCAAGTTGCCTTATAGCCTAGATGGTAAGCGCGTTTTCCTTCCCTATTGCAGGTCGTGGGTTCGATTCCCTTTTGCGGAATTCTTTTTCTCTATTCACCCAAATCAGCAATATTTTCTGGAAAAATTGCATCTAGGGTGATTCAAACACCAGACGCGCCGTTCTGATGGTGCAGTGCTGAACCGCTGTGCCGCTGATGACCTTTGTATGTAAAAGTCTTTGAAATAAATTAAATAGCAACAGAGCAGCCGATTTGAATTTAATTCTAATTACTAGGAAATTAAATTACAACAAATAAATTACATAATTTCCTATTCCCGGAAAATTTTGGGCTTACAATAGATCTAACGGTAAACAAGTACCAACCCCAATCCATCTCGTCAACCAAGAACATTCAACCACACATATATATAATAAACGTATAAAAGATGCAATTTATATTCAATTCCACTCCTTATTAATTAATTAATTATGCAATCAAGATCGCAAAATCGCTTTAACCTCACTCTGATACCACATGCTGGATATACAGAAACCCGAATCCGGATCCGATCCATAATTGGATCGTCAGATCTGATTCACAGCACCGATCTAGACACTCGATCATGCACAGTGAAAGCTACGAATTAAAATTCAATTTTCGATTTTTCCACGATATGATTCACATAATAATTAATAATCTATAAGAAGGTTAGTAGATTTACCCAACCGGAGAGAAGCCGTGATCTTCCGGATTGTATCTCCAAGCGACGACTGGTGGACGTCGATCCTCTCAGTAGAACCTCATTGAATATGCTCCCAATTGCTAGAACGAAAAACTGAATTTTCTCTTCTTTTTAATATAAGTGGCGCCAATTATAGTAGTTATTGTCTTGGAAAAAACTCGCTTTATACAGGAAAATAACTAGTCAAAAGAGAGTTATCATTTTCACACTACAATTATTTCCATGAGGAAAATATATTTGCCATAAAATAAGAGATAATTCCCAAAAAATGAATCTCTTATCTATTTTCCATTTATTATCTAACAAATAAATAATTAACTAATTACACATGTGACATAATTTAGGAAATTTCTTTTCCTAATTTTCTCACAAGTGAGGCGCCACTTTTTCCATTAAAAATAATAGAAAATGTCTTTTCTATTTTACATATTATTTACCAAATAAATAATACTGCATATTCATTAAATAGACCAACTATTTAATTTATTCTCGAGGTTCCATAAAACGAGAAAAAGACTCGCGTGTTAGGAGCCAACACGGGGACCATGGACCTATAACCAGTAGCTACAATAAATTGAACAACATATTCATCGAACATAATATTTCTACTCAACTTATTAATTCTGGAATTACGAGACCATAAATCCGAAACTGAACTCTATCGATTATAGATATAACTTATTCTCAAAAAGTCGAGTCAATAAGTGTCCGTTGATATAATCATTACATACAGACTAACCCTTCATAGACTATCCGTAATGAGGCGGGAATTTTTCCGTAAACCTTCTTCATAACATCTTATCCTTATTTACCATTAACCAACTAGTGATCAATTAGTTCATAACCAATACGAACTCGGCCGATCGATCAGTTTCTAGGATCAACAAATAAGGGGATTATCTTTCTACTTCCCGCAGGAAGGAATGGATTCCATATCTGTGAGATACACACTCCTCACTCATTCCAGAATAGTGCCAACGTGAAAGTGATTCGAACCGCGCCTCTTAGCAATCCTTAACGAACACATCAAACCATATCTTGAAACAAGCTGGCGTCTGCAATCACTTCAAGATTAAGGTTAATCCGATCATCTTATGATTTAATAAGATTTCTCAATCATGGAATTATATGAGAAATGTAGATTAATTCGGGCCAGTCCTATATGACTACATCATATATAAATGCCCCACTTAGATAACCAATATCGACGGTCTGGATAAGACGGTTGATGAGGGAAAAATTCACTGTTATTATTATAACAATTTACCCCACTTCTGATACCATTTTGAGCGTTATTATATCATTTCGAGTCATAAATTCCTTAGATTTATCTAAGTATGTAAGTAGTAGTTATCATGTAAAATATCGTGTTTTTACTAGGTTTTGTACCGGTTCAGTAATCAGAATGTTGTGTCAGATTTACGTGGGTATTTGTGGTATTTTATTGCAGATGTATAAGCCAAGACCCCGAGAATCGACATTTTGAAGTATAATCATATCTCTGAAAGGTTTAGAGAGTGTCACGAGCTTAAGTGGTCAATCGAATTGCTTAAGTGGTCAAGTGGCTAATCGATTCGATTTAGTGGTAATCGAGAAATATCTTCGACAAACGAATGGCTCATCAAAACGACATTTTCTGAAGAAGAGTCCTTCATGAAAGTTGTAGATTATTCAACGAGCTTTCCAATGTCTTTGAATCATGACATTTGGAGATCTAGAACTCGAGATATGAATTTTAGAAGTTTTATTCCAAAATATATAATTTATATCCGAAAATTGGAATTAAGGGGAGATGAATGTCATGATTAGGCCGGCCTGGTCCTGCCCCTACCCGGCCCGTCCGACCCAAGGAGCTTTGCCTATATAAGGAGCATTCAGAGAGCACAGATCGACACACCATAATATATATATATATATATATATATATATATATATATATATATATATATATATATATATATATATATATATATATCTCCTTCTTATTTTCTTTAGTTTTTAGGTTGTATATAAGGCCTTATGCGAAATAAATTTAGTAATAATAGTATCGTTGTAATGCTCGGGAAATTATTGGAAGTTCGGTGTTCTTTGAAATCGTTGTAATATCAAGTTTTTTTATATGTAATCGAAGATATCTCTGTTATAATAGTAAGTTTGCTTTTGTTTTCTCTCATTATTGTTATATCTATATCTAGCTATTTCTTTCTTGTTGTTTCTTGTTTCTTTCATTCTCGTTATATATATATATATGTATCTGTAGTAGTATCCACATATAGGAGAATCTGACAAATGATTGGATTTCGGTTTTAAATTGGTTTTAATAGAATTCTGCCATATTGACAGAAGGCTATTATGTAAAACTTCCCGCCATTTTAATCCATGACATGTTGACAGAATTCGTTTATATGGGAAACTAAACTTTTCATAGCCGAAATATGTGAAAACGGGTGAAATCAACCCTCGGGAGACGAGATGGGAGTTGTGTTGTGCTTAATTAAACGTTTTTATGATAAACGTTCATGTTTTAAAACTTGTTTTGATCATGTTAATAACTTTGAATGAGATTGACAACCTTGTTCATTGTTACATCAAGTTTATAAATGTATTTTGCGGTGAGATGTGGGATATGAGTATCACTAATCATAGTCTTGATTGTCAGATTGACAATCTGAGTGGCAGGTCAGGACTATGCCTATGTGAGATTCTTATCTTTACGAGATGAATGAAACATGTATTAGAATCACTAAAACATAGCCTTAATCGTTAGATCGACAACCTTAGTGATACGTTAAAACTATGTTTTTGTGAGGTTTTTCAGCAGCTTTTTATTCCGGTCAACCATGTTAGGCAAGTTAGCTCTCTAAAGGGAGGGTTAATAAACCTAGTATAGGGGTTAAGTGAGAGCCGTTTCGGACCTTAACACGAGATTTAGGAGTTGACACCCGTGAATGTCATATAAACTGAATCAGATAAAACACACTCTTTATCAAGTTTTTCCTGTGGGGAGATAACCTGTTGGATCATGGCTAGGCTATATTTTTTAATCACCTAGATAAATCCGTTAAAATAATATTTATTTTCTGCATTAGTTATAATACTCTCCACCACAACTTTGATCGCCTAGACTAAGACACACGTTCGCTTTGGTACTCACAACCACATTTCCTTGGGATCGACCTCGTACTCCCTGTAGCTATTCTAACAATCGACCCGGTACTCTGCTGGTTAGAGAGTTGGTTTACCCACAGATTTCGAGTTTTTATAAATTGTATTTTTGAAAGGGGTAAATTACGCTTACCAAAAATTGGCGCCGTTGCGGGGGAGGTGTGTGATATTGTTGTGATATCTTGTAAGTTGACCGAAAGCTTGGGCTTAGGTCGTTTTTATTTTTTTAATTTTTTTTAATTTTTTTTCTCTCGTTGTTTCTTGTTTGTCAGTGCATGACCCGAAGCTCCAAAGAACCACTCATCGAGCCAATTGAAGAAATTGAAGCTTACGCGTCGCCATAAAAAATGATCGGTGCCGAGAGAACCTCGATTGCCAGTCCGAACCCTTTGTTTGAGGAAGAAGGGGTAGTAGAGAGTTCATTGTCGAGAATCCTCGAGAGGAATGGAGGATTCACCAACTCATAGAGATGGCAAAGAGCCCTTAAGTGAGCACAATGTACAAGGGCAAACCTCGGACACTCACCGGTGGTAACGCAACACTACCATTGCATACTCCACCGAGGACCCTCGTCATGAGCCGTCATGAGATGACAACACAATGTTAAGTCCATTGGGAACTCCACAAACTTAATCGGAGGGCGAGGATTAGACAATGCAGGGGAGGACAAAATATTCGAATACACGAACTTAGGACCCGAATTAGACCAAGAGGCGGTAAATCGAGTATTGCGGATGCTAGAGAATCAAGGAAATCAACAGGGTTCCAAAACCCATATAATCAAGCAACCACCTATGCAGCGGGATTATCAACAAAGAACAACAACGGGATTATCGACCACAGATGGCTCAAGAGCACGGCGACCGAGGGTTTGCCGAGATTACGTCACTACTCCTCGTAAGTTATAGGGCACAATCCCATTAGAGTGCCCCCAATTAATGCAAACAACATGGACATCAAATGAAACATTCTCGAACATGTTGGGGAACATGCTCTATTCCACGGAAATCAACCGAGAACCCGAGCGGTTTCCTTGACCACTTTCTCGGTTTGTGGAACGATGAAATATAATGGGGTGAGTGACGAGGCGGTGAAGCTAATCGTTTTCCGTTTGCATTGAGAGGAGCCGCAAGCGATTGGTTCGATTCATTACCCAATGATTCATTGCATACCAGGCGGATGTGGCGAGAGTATTTACGAAAAGTACTTTCCTCCGGCGAAGATGTTAGATCTGAAAGAAGAAATCTCTTCGTTTGACGGTCTCGAGGGAGAGACATTAAAAAAGACTTATGAGAGATTTAGGGGTTTACTGAAGAGATGCCCTCCACATGGTTTTCTACCGTGGAGCAAGTCATTATGTTATTCAGGGCTTTAGAGCCGATGGACGAATGTTTGAATGCCGCCAAGGGTGGAGACATTATGAATCTGCCGCGAGAACAAGCTATGAGAGAGATTGAGAATGCAGCAGAAGGAGAAGGACAATGGGGGTCCAGTAAAAAGAAGAAGAAAGCCCCAATGGAAAGTGTGAAGTCGTTGAAAGAAGAACTTGATAGAGAATCATCCATACACGATAAGATGCAAGAAATGGTACTAAAGATGGACCGAATGGAGTTAGAAAGAAAGAAAACACAGCAATGCCAGCTTTGTGGAGGTGGACATTCGGCCATGGAATGTACATCATCGAGAAAACTCACTTATCCACAACATTTGCAACCTACTCCAAAGCAACAAACAATTGGGAAATCGGAATGACCAACGAATGAATGGATATCATGCAATGGGTCAAATGAATATGAACCAAACAAGAGTTTGGCCACAACAATTAAGGAATCGAACTTTGATAATCGCCAAAGGGCCTCAAATGGATTATGGTATGGGTAATGATTCACAACAATATGATGTGAATTATGTTGGACAAGAAAACCAGGGGCAATGGAATCAGAATCAGCAGAATCAAGGTTGGAACCAGGGGTAGAATCAAAATTGGAATCGAAACAGTAATTAGAACCAAGGCTTTAGGCAAAACCAAAGCCCGTACAACCGACCTTGGAATCGTAACCCCGTAATCGAGTTCATACCAGAATCAGAATCAAGGCTGGAATCAAAACAGTCAGAACCCGCAATCTCAGTCACAAGGCCAACAAAGAATAAAGAAAGGCGGCATGGGGCCAGAATCAAGGTTGGAATCAGAATCAGGGCCAGCAAAGTAATCAGAATCAGCAAGTGAGCCAACCATTGAGAAATAATAATTCTGGCACCTATCAGCATCCGAATGCTCATCTGCACCAGAACAACCAAAACAGTCAGCAATCAAACAATTCTGGTGTTCAGAAGACGCCCGCTGAGATACTTCTGGAAAGATTAGACAGGACTGTTTCTGAGCTAAACAAGAATGCTGTAGAGCAAAAAGTGGCCACACATTCTGCCATTCGGAACTTGGAGACCCAAGTAGGTCAAATAACCGACACATTGAAAACAAATCTGAGTGGTGGACTTCCAAGTAACACTGAGAGGAACCCAAAGGGTGTGAATGTTGTGTTCACATGAAGTGGTAAAGTGGTTGGGCTGAGTGATAAGAAGAAGGAATTATGGGTGAAAAAGCGAACCGATAAAATTTGAGAAAGAGAAGGCAATGACCGTGAAGGGCCATGTATGGTGAAGTCGAGATTGAGGACTTGGAAGTTGGCGGTGTGAAGAGAGAAATGGCTGCAATGAAGAAAGAATTGGAGCGACGAAAAAGGCATTAGGGAGAGGCAAACCGTAGCGATGGAAGGGCAAAGACCAAGAACGACCAGTGGTCTTGGACATTAAAGAAGAAGATCCCTCACCAACCAAAGAGAAATGTAAGAAAAACAGAATTGCTCCCTCTGATTTTGATGTTGATACTTTACCCTATCCCCCTAAGGGACCCAGAAAGGACATACTGACCCAAGGTCAGGTGAAATTTCTGAATCTCTTAAGAAAGGTAGAGGTAAATATTCCCCTATTAGAGGCAATTTCGAGCATTCCCCCATATTTTAAATTTTTGAAAGGAATGTTATCGAGTAAGGAAAGGATGCAACAGATGGTGCATTTGAGTGAGGAATGTTCTGCGATCTTTGAGAATAAGATGCCCCCCAAGCTACAAGATAGAGGTAGTTTTACCATCCCAATTATCATTGGAGAAATTGTGTTTAAAAATGTGTTATGTGATCTAGGGGCTTCTGTGAGCCTGATGCCTAGAGGAGTGTATGAGAAATTGGGGTTGGGTAAGTTAGAACCAACAGGGATGACCCTACAGATGGCAGATAGGTCTCTTAGGAAACCAATGGGGGTAGCTGAAGATGTGTTAGTGCAGGTTGACAAGTTTGTTTTCCCCATTGACTTCGTAGTCTTAGATATGGATGCCAATGCCCCGCTTTTGTTAGGTCGGCCTTTCTTGAACACAGGAGAGACCTTGATAGACGTAAAGAGGGGAGAGATCATACTACGAGTCGGGAAAGAGAGTGTGGCCATAAATGTCTATAATGCAATGAAGCATCCTGATGATGAAAAGAGTGATTGTTTTTCTGTTGATGCTATATATCCTTGTATTTTGGAGCACACTAACCTGCAGGAATACCAAGAACCAATGGAAGAATGCTTGATGAAGTCAAGCACCGCAGAGGATGACGATCCACAAATGAGAGTTCAGGTATATCATTTGGAGGCAACTCCTTTTGTCGACGCAAGCTGGAATAAGAAGCTAGAGCTCGGTTTGACGTAAGCAAGCGCCAAAGCCGTCAATCGAGGAACCAACTCTCGACTCAGAGTGAAGCCACTTCCTAAGCACTTAAAGTATGTGTTTTAGAAGTCGATGAATTACTTCCTCTTATTGTTTCGTCTGCACTAACCGTTTTGCAGGAAGCTAAGTTGATCCACGTTCTGAAAAAACACAAAAAAGACTTTGGATGGAAGATGGTTGACATAAAAGGGATTAGTGTTGATATCTGCAAGCACAAGATCATCCTGGAAGAAGGTGCCAAGCCGGTCGAGCGATTTCGAGACGGCCGAAACCCACATATGCAAGAAGTGGTAAGAAAAGACGTGGTAAAGATGCTTGAGTTAGGGATAATCTACGCAATCTCCGACAGTGAATGGGTGAGCCCCACACAAGTCGTGCCTAAGAAAGGAGGCATCACAGTTGAGCTTAATGAAAAAGTGTGCCCATTCCTACTCGTTTAGTTACTGGTCACAGAGTTTGTATTGATTTTCGCATGCTGAATGATAAGACTAGGAAAGATCATTTTCCCCTACCCTTTATTGATCAAATGCTAGAGCGTCTGAGTGGTCATGCATTTTACTTCTTTTTGGACGGTTTTAGCGGCTATTATCAAATTCACATCGATATACATGACCAGGATAAGACTACATTCACGTGTCCAGATGGCACCTTTGCATTCAAAAGAATGCCGTTTGGGTTGTGTAATGCACCACGACGTTCAAATGATGCATGATGGCTATCTTTGCCGATATGATAGAGCATTTCATGGAAGTTTTTATGGATGACTTTAGCGTTTTTGGTGATACTTTTGATGAGTGTTTGTCGAATATTGATAAGGTGCTTGCACGTTGTGAAAAGACAAACTTGGTTTTAAATTGGGAAAAGTGTCATTTCATGGTAACTAAAGGAATTGTTTTAGGACATAAGGTATCGGGTAAAGGAATAGAGGTCGATAGAGCAAAAATAGAGGCAATTTCTAAGCTTCCTATGCCTACAAATCTGAAGACTCTACGTTCATTCTTGGGACATGCAGGTTTTTATCGTAGATTCATTCCGGGTTTTTCCCACATTGCTAGACCTCGATCTTACTCTTCAATTGATGAAGGGTGCCCCTTGTGTTTTTGATGCGGCATGCCTAGATGCTTTTTGAACTCTTAAGAAACTTCTTACTTCGGCTCCTATCTTGGTAGCACCTGATTGGTGTGTCATGCGAGTGATTATGCTGTAGGAGCTGTCCTAGGTCAGAAGGTCGACAAGTTGTTTCGACCTATCTACTATGAGAGTCATACCTTGAACTCGGCTCAACAAAAATACGCCACAACTGAAAAGGAACTTTTAGCTGTTGTTTTTGCTTTCGACAAGTTCCGGTCATACTTGGTTGGATCGAAAGTCATAGTTCACACTGACCATGCTGCGTTGCGATATCTTTTTGCCAAGAAGGATGCAAAACCACGCTTGTTGAGGTGGATCTTGCTTCTTCAAGAGTTCGATGTAGAAATTAAGAATCGAAAGGGGTGTGAGAACGTAGTAGTTGACCACCTCAGTAGGATGGAACAGGAAGACAAGAAACACTCTATTAAAGTTGAAATTGATGATCGTTTTCGGGATGAGCTGTTGTTCGTAGTGGATACGATGCTCCCGGTTAAGCGAGGAAATTTCCTGTAGAGAGGGAAGAAAGGGAACCCTTGGTATGCACCATTCGTTAATTATCACGAGTGTGGATTTGTAGATCCTGAGTTTGATGAGAACCAGAAAAAGAAGTTCTATAGTGAGGTGAACCGATATGTGTGGGAAGATCCCTTACTTTTTAGGCTTTGTGCAGATGGAGTCCTGAGGAGATGTGTTGATGACAGTGAGATAGTGAGTATTCTCTCGTTCTGCCATGATAAAGAGGCCGGTGGCCACTTCTCGGGCGAGAGAACAGCATTGAAGGTGTTAGAAAGTGGGTTCTACTGGCCCACTATTTTCAAGGATGCACATGCGTATGTTAAGACATGTAACGCCTGTCAACGCTCGGGAGGATTTCAAGAGAAATGAGATGCCCTAAAACCGATAATAGTGTGTGAAGTTTTTGATATATGGGGATTAGACTTCATGGGACCATATCCGTCTTCTTTCGGGAATCGCATTTCTTGTCGCCTGTGATTACGTTTCAAAGTGGGTTGAGGCAATTGCTTCGCCTACTAACGATAAACATGTAGTCATACGGTTTCTTAAGAAACATATTCTATCCCGGTTTGAAATACCTCGAGCGATAATCAGTGACAATGGAAGTCACTTTGCAAATAGAGATTTCAATAAGCTTTTAATGAAGTATGGGGTCACTCATAAGTTAGGCACTGCCTACCACCCTCATACTAGTGGCCAAGTAGAAGTGTCCAATCGGGGAATTAAAAGAATCTTGGAGAAGACAGTCAATTCTAATCTTAAGGATTGGTCAAAGAAGTTAGATGATGCGCTTTGGGCACACCAAACTGCGTTCAAGACACCAATAGGCATGTCACCCTACATGCTTGTTTTTGGCAAGGCTTGCCATCTCCCCGTAGAGTTAGAGCATAAGGCCTATTGGGCGATTAAGAATCTAAATATGGATGACGCATTAATCGGTGAAAGAAGGATGGCTCAGTTGAACGAGTTAGATGAGTTTCGCTTTCAAGCTTACGATTGTTCGGCGAAATATAAGGAAAAAGACCAAAATTCTTCATGATAAGTTGATCAAACCTCGTATTTTCAACGTAGGTGATGAGGTCCTTTTCTATAATACTCGCCTCCATTTATTTCAAGGCAAACTTAAGTCAAGGTGGTCAGGACCATATACGGTATTGCGAAGTTTTCGACTCAGAGCCATCGAGGTAACACATCCGAAGCAGGGAATGTTTATCACGAACAACCTTCGTCTAAAAAAGTATAAGAAGTTACCATTCGATGAGGCTCTCGAAATTGTGCATTTGACTGATCCCGAGTCTTGATAAATCGTTTCTGAGTCTCAGTCGAGCCAACGACGTAAAACAAAAGCGCTACCGGGAGGCAGCCGTTAAATAATAATAATTTGGATAAGACTAGTCTTAATGAAATGTAGAATCTGTGGAAAGTATGATCATAATGGAAGTTGAACACAAAGCACAACCAAGTCTCAGGATGAGTGTTTGAATGTCATTAAAAGAGAACGATTAGGTGGTTATCCGAAAATCTCTAGGTAGAATACAGAAAAAGAAAATTCAAATGCATCATTTCTTGGACTTAGGTTGTTGGACTGTTTTGACAGAACCCTTGAGAATCTGGGTATAAAAGACTCACTATATTTTATGATTTAGTCTGTTTCCAATTTGAATTGATGCCTTGACTATGATATGTATATGCTCTATATGATATGTATGCACATATTGCCTATCGAGTTTTCTGACGTAGCAGTGCCTTAACATTGTATACCCCCATATCCCTATTCTATATTCTGGCACGAGGACTATGTCCCGTGTATGCTTTTTGTTGTTTTCTGTCTACGTTGATATAGGGATTCGGGTCGTGCTTACACGAGGCTGTTACGGGATTCGATAGCGCCTTTCTGCCGGGTTTATAAGCTAAGTTTTCCTTAATACTTTGCCGCACATTTCATTTTATAATCTAGTCTGTTTCCAATATTGTGTGACATATCTTTCTTATTATGTATTAGTTCAACTACTATGTAATATTGTGTGTTTTAAATCAATAAAAGTTCATGTGGTGTGTTTATCTACCTTTTGTCACTACAATGTTACACTCCACACACTTTTATTTTATTTGTACACACAATGGTCATAACTTTTATATCATCTTGGTAATTATTTGACTTGTTTTGGTGAACCATTATTTTTCCAACCACTTTTATTTACCCTCACTATGCATTGAGGACACTGCAAGTTCGTAAGTGGGGGGTAGTGTCGTGGTTGGTCAGTGCTTGTTTTGTATCAGAAAATCCCTTAGTTTTCGATCTTTTTCGAGCATTATTTAGTTGATTAAAATAAGTTGTATAAGGTATATATTTCATGGATTTGATGATGTAATGATCGATTTGGATGTATATAACCAAAGTGAACCGTAAGTGCATTTTAACCCCAAATTTATTTGTGTAACATGAATTCATTGTTCACGTAAGCCTTTGATATTGAGCGAAAATTTTAAATCAGATCCATTCAAGATCCTAGTGGTTATTCTAGAAAATTGCAGTAACTTAGTACCTAATTTTTGAACGTGTCTTGTGAATATCCTGAAGGTTTGAATGTGATAGAAAGGATATAAGTTAAGTGGAATGAAAAGAAAATACCAAATTAAGATGAACTATATATATGTCGGTTGTAGCTACCAATGATTTGAGTGCAAAGAGGCGCGTTATCACGAAACATCCTATATCACTACGAGGTTTAAAAGCTCCCGATCGCTCGATGATAGTAGTCCAGCTAGGGGGTTATCACGAAACATCCTATTGCTGGGAATGAAGGCATATGCTACAAATGTGAATAAAATAAAATAAAATAAAATTTGACAATTTGGTTAAGCATGGTTGATAACTTAGTTATCTTCTGACTATCCCCAGTATAAACTGAATGATATACTTTAGGGATTATCCTAATAAGTACACGAGAGGACTTTGTGTGGAACTGTTACTGCCTATACCTAGGAAAGTCATTAGGATTGTCTGAATGGATGTTTGTGCGTATTGCTCGAATTATTCAAGAGAGGATAGTGGAAATGGAAAAGGCTTGTCACACACACACTCTGTTATACATTTATATTGAGGTTAACGCCTGGTTGTAATTCTAATGGTTATATCATCTGGTTGTCCCTATTATCTTATCTTTGCATGAATTTTTCCTTCATTCATTTTGTTTTATCGCTTGTTTTGCTCGAGGATGACCAAAAGCTAATTGGGGGGTTGTGATGAGGGAAAAATTCACTGTTATTATTATAACAATTTACCCCACTTCTGATACCATTTTGAGCGTTATTATATCATTTCGAGTCATAAATTCCTTAGATTTATCTAAGTATGTTAGTAGTAGTTATCATGTAAAATATCGTGTTTTTACTAGGTTTTGCACGGTTCAATGTCGGAATGTTGTGTCGATTTACGAGGTATTTGTGGTATTTTATTGCGGATGTATAAGCCAAGACCCGAGAATCGACATTTTGAAGTATAATCATATCTCTCGAAAGGATTTAGAGAGTGTCACGAGCTTAAGTGGTCAATCGAATTGCTTAAGTGGTCAAGTGGCTAATCGATTCGATTTAGTGGTAATCGAGAAATATCTTCGACAAACGAATGGCTCATCAAAACGACATTTTCTGAAGGAGAGTCCTTCATGAAAGTTGTAGATTATTCAACGAGCTTTCCAATGTCTTTTGAATCATGTCATTTGGAGATCTAGAACTCGAGATATGAATTTTAGAAGTTTTATTCCAAAATATATAATTTATATCCGAAAATTGGAAATTAAGGGGAGATGAATGTCATGATTAGGCAGGCCTGATCCTGCCCCTACCCGGCCCGGTCCGACCCAAGGAGATTTGCCTATATAAGGAGCATTCAGAGAGCACAGATCGACACACCATAATATATATATATATATATATATATATATCTCCTTCTTATTTTCTTTAGTTTTTAGGTTGTATATAAGGCCTTATGCCGAAATAAATTTAGTAATAATAGTATCGTTGTAATGCTCGGGAAATTATTGGAAGTTCGGTGTTGCTGAAATCATTGTAATATCAAGTTTTTTTATATGTAATCAAGATATCTCTCATTATAATAGTAAGTTTGCTTTTGTTTTCTCTCATTATTGTTATATCTCTATCTAGCTATTTCTTTCTTGTTGTTTCTTGTTTCTTTCATTCTCGTTATATATATATATCTCAGTAGTATTATCCATATATAGGAGAATCGACAAATGATTGGATTTCGGTTTTAATTTGGTTTTAATAGAATTACGCCATATTGATGTAAAGGCTATTATGTAAAACTTCCGCCATTTTAATCCATGACATGTTGATGTAATCCGCTTATATGGGTAGCTAAACTTTTCATAGCCGAAATATGTGAAAACGGGTGAAATCAACCTCGGGAGACAAGATGGGAGTTGTGTTGTGCTTAATTAAACGCTTTTATGATAAACGCTCATGTTTTAAAACTTGTTTTGATCATGTTAATAACTTTGAATGAGATTGACAACCTTGTTCATTGTTACATCAGCTTATAAATGTATTTTGTGGTGAGATGTGGGATATGAGTATCACTAATCATAGTCTTGATTGTCGATTGACAACTGAAAAGGCAGTCGTGACTATGCCTATGTGAGATTCTTATCTTTACGAGATGAATGAAACATGTATTAGAATCACTAAAACATAGCCTTAATCGTTAGATCGACAACCTAAGTGATACGTTAAAACTATGTTTTTGTGAGGTTTTTCAATGAGCTTTTTATTCCGGTCAACCATGTTAGGCAAGTTAGCTCTCTAAAGGGAGGGTTAATAAACCTAGTATAGGGGTTAAGTGAGAGAGTTCGCACCTTAACACTGCATTGGGAGTTGACACCCGTGAATGTCATATAAACCGAATCGATAAAACACACTCTTTATAAAGTTTTTCCCGGGGGAGATAACTGTTGGATCATGGCTCGGCTATATTTTTAATCACCTAGATAAATCCGTTAGAATAATATTTATTTTCTGCATTAGTTATAATACTCTCCACCACAACTTTGATCGCTTAGACTAAGACACACGCTCGCTTTGGTACTCACAACCACATTTCCTTTGGATCGACCTCGTACTCCTGTAGCTATTCTAACAATCGACCCGGTACTCTGCTGGTTAGAGAGTTGGTTTACCCACAGATTTCGAGTTTTTATAAATTGTATTTTTGAAAGGGGTAAATTACGCTTACCAACGGTCACACCTTAAAGTGTTCTGGGTGCATTAATGGTGGTTTAATCATTAGACCCCATACTTTGATTAAGTTCACCATGGACTAATAGTTCAAGTGTATCACCATAAACTTAATCCTCATGTGTGACACACACTAAGTTATATGGCTACATATGATACAACTTGGGGTTTTCAGCAGTGTATTACATACAAGCACGAAACAAATAATAAGATGAGAATAAATATGTCATTTATTAATTATAAAAACAATTACAGAAATTGTCTTTCGGGCGCTACTTTGATAACGCTCTAAATGGTACCAATAATTATACCCTTATTTGCCCCGAATTCTGCTCAAGAGAGGATAGATAGGCTCGTTATTATGTGGAATATATGTTAAATTCTATGCGAGTGTTTCCAGGATCGTGATTCTGCATCTATGTTATTTTCCCAAAGATTTGATACTATCTTGTCTCGTCTTGCGTGTTTTATAGGATATACCGAATCTGGAACATTGCGAGAATGGATATGGACCAAAAGAAGTACATTGGGCCAAGTGATTAAAGTCCAAGAAGAAGCCTGTTGAAGAAAAAGAAGAAAAGTCGGCCCGGTTTACCGAGGGCTAGGGCCGGTAAACCGGTGGCTTATTTGACACGAAATTGATTCTACCGCATTATCTAGGTCGGTTAGGGTTTTAGAGAGTCTTAAATCGGCTACTGTATCTATATAAGGCCGCAATTACATATGATTCATAACTTTTCATTAGTATTCAATTACATTATACAATTTTGATGAAATAAAGTTATTCCAAACTTTTAAGGAGTTGTTTCTGGTTTTCTCCCTTTCTCCATCATCTCTAGCTTGAGTAGATCGAGCTAGATCTCCATCGTTGAAGGTATGAAGCTTTGAACGTTCCTTTTTGTCTTCAATATGGTAGATCTGTTCGTATTTATGTGTTTTCGTTATTCTGCATGTTTAAAGACCCCATAATTTACTTATTTAATCGTGATTGAGCAATGTAGATATAGAATAGGAAAAGCTGACCCCGGTAGCCCGGAGGTCTATACCTGTTTACCGAGGCATTATTTCGAAAACCTAAAACTGGGATTCACTACAGCTACGTTGATCACCAGGTTTAATTAACAGTATGTTAGATCTAGCCAATCTGCTTATTGTAATCGTAAACTGGCATGAAATACGAATAGTTAAGTGCTAAGTTTGGACATAGTCTTGAATGGACCCTAGAACGTCTTTGATCAATGTCGATACCGCTCTGGCGGGTTTAAGCGGTATGAGTTAGCGCTCAATATCGGCATTCTAGATCTTTATGCGTATGGGCTATTACGGACCAATTAAGAGGGTAGCTTGAGTATAGATTGTCTATTACCATTGTCGGAGTAGATAGGAGTAGTAGTTGCACCCGTAGCTAATAATGATAATTAAAACAAAAGCTCACGATTAATTTAAGGAAATTATGTGGGGAAGTAAACATAACGATTAACTAATCCAAGTTAGTAGATCGGTGAGAAGAGGGGGAGAAATACCAAGTTTGTTTTCTTTATGTTTATTGTTGGTCCATGACTGATCTATGTTGCTTCTTAATTAGGTTAGAATGGTTTATATTTATAGTTGCATTGTCTCTGTGGGATCGACCTTGACTCGCATTTACTATATTACGATGTACATAGTATTCTTACTAGTATTATTGACGTTAGTGACTTACACGCGATCATACTTCCAACACTCTAAGCTCCATATGTTGGATCGATGTGTAGCTTGATTCAGAGGGGTTGAATGAATCAAAGGTAAATTTAGGATTTTAAATTTTTTAAAATGCTTATGTGAATATTGAAAGCAAATCAGAGTTTAAGTGAAGCGGTTAAGCAGTTAACATAGGGTGGAAGCATGTTCTGTATTAATTTTAATGTGTTTAACTGTTATAGAACCTAGATCAAGTTACTGTTATAGCGACCGGGCCGTGTTTATGCTCGAAGGCGAATGGCCACAGGGTGCCGTGCGTATAGTGACCGAACTTGGGCGTGTTATGCTTGAGAGCGGATAGCCGCATGATGCCATGGATATTTTTTTTTGAGTGGAAGTTAATTTTGTTTTAATGCTAACTTTTTAAGAATAATAAAAAGAAATAAGAAAATGAAATGAATGGAGAGAGGGTGGGGACCACATTGTTAGCAGCAGCCGTAGTGCATATCTCGAGGAAAGTAAAAGGTGGTAGCTTTAGAAGTGGAAGAGCGTATAGAATAGAAAGCCGGTGTGGATTGCAATGTGCTCTTCTTCGCTTTATGCATATGTGGATCTTCGTTATAAGGAATATGTGTATGGATATATCTAGATATATGTGAATGTATAGAAAAGTATATATATATATATATATATATATATATATATATATATATATATATATATATATATATATATATATATATATATATATGTGTGTGTGTGTGTGTGTGTGTGTGTGTGTGTGTGTGGCGTAGATAATAATAGCGTGGATCAAGCGTAGCATGCAATAAACACGGGGTGGCTAAGAATATTCCATAGATAAACGCGGATTTAAGTGTTACAAAAACATCCTTAAAAATGCTGAAAATATAAGAAAATTATATCCATTGGACTTGTCTATTGGAACCTGTCGACCAAGGTGGATACAGATCTCAATCAATTTCCACAATCCAACCCTTATTGTCCTCAATTTTACCACTTTGAATCTCATATAACCTTAACTGAAGATTCTTGGAGACTAGGTCGTCATTTATCTCGTATTCAACCCTGCATAATAGAAATGTAATATTACACCAACATTCCATTAAAGGAAGAACCACACAAAAGAACATTGTGTCGGTCATATTTGGTCAAATTTTCCTCCTTTTAAAAGGAATATTCTGGTCTTGGATGTGATAAAGCTAATTATTATGGTTCTATACTAATCGAATGTGTATTTCAACTAAATTTACGGTCATAAGGGTTTCATGGATCCATCCATATCACACACACACACATATATATGTGTGTGCGCGCGCGCGTGACGGGAGATTGATATGTCGCAATATAATATTGTACGTGAAAATATTTTTTCAACATGATACGCGTGTGTGTGTGTGTGTGTGCGTGTGTGTGTGTGTGTGTGTGTGTGTGTGTGTGTGTGTGTGTGGGTGTGGATGTGGGTGGGTGGATGGGGAAGTGGGTGTGAGTGTGGGTGTGCGTGTGCGTGCATGCGTGTGCGTGTGTGCATGTGGGCTTGATGCTTATTTAGGATTATCGTTTTTGATATGTACCTATTGTTCTTGTAGGTGATGCTTCCAACATGAGCAACCCCAACTGCTGTTCCAGTGCAAAAATACTTCATCAGCATCCGCTAATTCTTCAACAGAAATAAAACGTTCTTCAACCTAGCCATGTATATAAATAAAAACATTCAAAAAATAATTTTTCGCTTTAATTCGAGTTATGAATTCCCAAATTTCACGAACTCCAACAACATATTACTTGAAAACACATGTACTGATGCAGGGGGAAACTCTTATACCTGGTATCCAAGATCAACCGCAATTTCAATTATACTTTTCCGCGTTATGCCTTCAAGGATGGTTCCATTTGGTTTTGGAGTACTAATAACACTTTCCTACCGGTGGATGAAAGCGTTGATGAGTCAATGGACGATATCTCAATTAAGATGAAGACACACACAACAAGAATTTCGAGGCAGATAGTAGTCTTGTATAAGTAAAGGGCGGTTATGATAAAATATATTATTGAAGCATCCTCTTAAGAACGAGGTCTAGACCATTTAGGCTTATGGTACCAGTATCATAACACATAAAATCTCAATATTTTATGTTTCAATCACCAAAACAATATTTCTTTAAGTTTCACATTTGTGAAACCACTCAGGGTTTATGGTTTAATCACATTAATATTAGTTGTATGGTATTTGTGATATGAATTGAAATCACAAAACAAAAGCCATTGTCAAAGAGTTATGAGGTTAGGTACCTTGACAATGAAAATATTACAAGAAGAGACCTCCTCTATGTTTCTCTTGTTGACGGAGTCTAGGTACAGAACATCAGAAAAGCCTCTGCTCTTTGCTCTTTTTATTGCTTTCAAAACCTGTCCAATTAATGGTGCTAGCTACAATGAGTTCTGAAGTTATACATATTGATGTATCATGTATCATGCATGTATATAACTTTATTGCGAGTTTTCATTTTATTTTCATATATATACCGGAGCATAATTCGTGATGCTTTTGACAGCTCCAGCTCCTCCACATGCAGCGCGATGAAATTCATCTTCCACCAACAAATTAAGTGGTGCAGTTCCTTCCTGGGAAAAAATACACATGACACTTGTCATGCATCCTCTCTCTCTCTATGTATAATGTTGTAATTACTAGACCATCAAACGCTTTCGAAGAAGAATATATATACCTTGAAGTAGTTTCCAACGGGCGAAGCAAACACAAGAAACATATATTCAGGTGAGGGGGCTAATCCCAATACAGGTCCATTTCCATAAAGAAGAGGCCTTATGTAAAGAGATCCCTTACCAGCAGGAGGAATCTGAAGAATAATCAGTAATCAATTGAAAACTTGATCAACATATGTTTGACCTAATGGGATAGATATTTTCAATGTATTCATATTACCAAATGTCTATATAATTTACCAACAAGATAATCGATGCACCAGAGGTAGGTACGATGCACTGATATTTTAGTTTGGTAACGATGTTTAATATGTAGGCATATTTTATGTTGACTCTTATCCTATATTAGTCAAAAGTGTATCAATATATATATATATATATATATATATATATATATATATATATATATATATATATATATATATATATATATATATATATATATATATACTTGTATGTCGGTATTCATGCATCATAACAAACTAAAAGGAATTAATTACCCAGCGTATGTTAGCAAGAGTGGTTTGCTTGACAGCATCAACAAATTGGTCAACAGAAGGGGAGGGCATGCACATTCTTTCAGCACCAAGCTGCATTCTAAGAGCATTCTGATCAGGACGGAACAGAAAGACACGTCCATTTTCCCTCTTGTATGCTTTTGTTCCCTCAAATAATCCCTGCATGTGCCAATTTTAATTGTTTTATTTGGTTCATTGTAATGTATATACATTTGGTGGAAAAAAATTTACTTTACCTGTCCATAGTTTAATACACCAGAGAAGGACTTAGTTCTATATTGCCATAACGATTAAGCTGACCTTTTTGGAAATATTCTTCATTACAACATTTCATAATGTACATATAATCAGTTGGTAAAAGGCCAAATCCAAGATGGTCCCAATCAATGCCTGCAGACTCCTCATTATCGCCTGAACTGCATGTATTCCAGTATATAGTAAAAAAGAATCTTAATTTGGTTCATAGTTTGTTAATCAGATTAACTAGTAATTATCTAGTTGATCATCTTGTACTTAGCAGATTATAAGTAATTCCCATTGATACTTCAGGATTCAATTGTTGGAAAAACTACCTGTAATTTGATGCATCACAATCACAAACTTGATGTAAAGATGATGCAGCTTGCGTTGAGAAGCTTCTGGCTTTTTTCTGTGATCGGAAAGACAAGAACCGTTGCTTAGATAAAGGATGATAGTGATCAGAAAATTTGATGTGCATGGAACAAGTTTTTTTTTTCCAAAACGAAAACTTAAACGCAATCATCCCTTTCTGTCTCTTGAACTTGGGATCTTTTTTCAATATAGATGTTGTTTTTTGTTTTTTGTTTCTGTGTGTGTGGAAGATGTAGGTTTTCTGAAAAGGATTTTCAATTCACATTACAACTTAAACATTTTAAATTATAACCGAAATATTTCAAAGATATGATGTGATTGAATCCAGGTGTTTCTTGCGACCTAGTTGATTTCGTGGTGATTATTTCCTTCTCATTATCTGAATTCTTGGAACATCTCCAATGATACACCTTTATCACAATATAATGTCACGCGTCAGCACTTTATAAAACTTTTGTCTATTAACTTTGTCTTTACAATACATTAACATTTAAAAAAAAATTATAGTATGACCCAGTACACAAACATTTTGTCTACTACACAAAAACCTTTCAAAAAAAAACAAATATAACACAAATAAACCGGTCCAAGAACATAAACCTTTTTCCATCTCATCTCTCCTACTCACCTGCACTTCAACCGTAAAAAACATCTTACAAAGGTTATAAACACACAAATATATGTGATATCGACCCCCTAATATTTATGTATACTAGTTTATGTTCATACATGGTACTCTCTACAAGGACGGTGTAATATTCCGAATTTTGAAAAATAGCAGACGTGTTATTTTGTGAAATTATGAATATTATACTTATTTATATTTATGGAGTAAGGTTTTTTTTTTTTTTTTTTTTTATTTATAATTTTAATAGAAGAGGAAAAGAAACTAAATAGGGGAGTTATTTTTGGAAAAATAATAAAACCCCCGTTAAGACACATGTTCCATCTCATCTCTCCTACTCCAAGACACATGTTTTATGGTTTTGGGTTACTAAGGCCCCGAATCGAGTATTAATTGTTGTTTCTTGATCTAATAACCTTATATGAACATGAACAAGTCGTGATTAAGCTTTTGATGCGTTAGTTCAGCACCAAAGGTATTCTTCCTAAGAGTTGAAGTTCGGGACCGTTAGAAGACCATGATTGGCCTTGTGCTTTGGTGGATTAGTGTCCATCAATGTCTGTGTATGTGATAAGCTTTGTTAATGTCTAGCTGTCTAAGTGAGGGAGTAGAAGTGTAAGTGAGCCTTTGCCTTGAACACACTTAGGTGGCTAGTTAACGGTTAATAACATACATACTTGTGTAGTTAAAAGCCTAAACATCAAGATTCTTGGTAAGGCACAAGACCATATCGTGATGTGTGGTGTGTTCAGAGAAAGAGAATAGCTCCGTAGGTTACTAAGACCCCAAATACGGAGGGACGTCGCTGAACACACACACTATCGGGACTAGCCCGTGGCTACTAGTGTAGCATCACTAGTAGGTTGCAACCAGATGCTTCGTGGTGAGTAGAACCATGCATAGTGCCCTTGAATTCTTGATGCAACAAAGATAAGCTAAGTTAGAAACAAAGTAAGATCCTCACGACATGTTGATGAGCATAAAGTGAACCTTAAATTTTGAGTCGCGTTCACAAATGATAACTCTAATTAATAATAATGTGTTTTCCTTTAGTTATAAAATTTAATTCTTCAATAGCTTCTAACTTTTACTAAGTCCTATTGTACTTACCTCTTTTGCATGTTTGTATGTTGTCTTGTGTGAGAAGACTTGCAGGATGAGCCAGAGTGTAAGGATGATCTTGAGGATGATCTTTGATCATGCTATGTTAGGACTTGAAGCTTTTTTTTTTAATTATGTTAAATCATGAAACTATGCTGTATTTTCTAATTTCAAGACATGTTGTACTTTTCTTTTTATCGAGACTTGTCGTTGTTGTAAGATAAGATTACTTTTCAAATTGTAAGACATCGTATTGTAAGCTTTGTTTATCGTTGTTGTAAGCTTTGTTTATCGTCGTTGTAAGCTTTACCTTTCTATATTTAGTTTGGATGACACTTATTCTAGTACCATTTATGATATCATCCGAGTCTTTTTAGTTTCCGTTTTTGCTTAACTCGATATGACGACGTAGAGGTTTACGTATAATATTGATTTTTATAAATGTTATACGTGCTGAACGTTCTTTTCTGGATAAGGACTTGGTATCCGGGAACATGACGTTACAAACGGAGCCAAGAATTATAATTGGGATGGGCTAATTAATCTTACCACATTGTTTTAGCGTGGAATTTAACAAAGAAAACAAACGAGCCTCTAAGAATTGAAACACCAAAATTATATTCATTTCATTTATTTTTAGTTTATGTTATTATAAACTTCACAATTCTACACCATAAGTAGTATATGTTAGTATAGCTTTCACAATACCTCATAAGGAACTGTTTCCATCTCACCCTGCCACAAACATCACTCCCTTAAAAAAATCGAATATCCCTGTAGTTTGTTTTACAAATATCTTCCCTAATTACCTCAATTCCCTTTAAATAAATATCATTCATCAGTTGCACATTTTCATTCATAAGACTAATCATGTACATGGATTGATACACCTACATGTATCGTATTGTAAACCATTTTTTCCTATCTACAAAAAACAAATGACTATAAGATGTTGGAAATAGATAAAATGTTCGGTTTCTGGAAATTTGGTTTAATAGACAAAGAGAAATTGAATTGATTTATCATCTATCGGCAATCAGATCATTACATGAGATTGGCCGGATGAAATCGTATTAAAAACATATGGAATGGAAATAGATCAATCACTGAGTTAGTGTGTACAGTTCTAGTTATTATTATAATTATTATTATTATTATTAATGCCATAAGAGAGATGGACTTGGATTGAGAAAGTTATTATCACCAAATGGATTGTATTTGAGTTGATAGTTAAAAGAAATCTGTCTGATGGGCTGTGGGCTGGGCTAGCCTGATATATAAGCCGAAGAAAGGAAAAAGCTGGGGTGGGCTTAACCCCATCAGCCTAAAAGATGGCTCCGTCGTTGCCTGAAAATAAACTATAAAAGTGTGTCATTATTTTAAAAAATTTAAACAAAAATTAGTGTATAATAACTTTTGTTTTACAATAATGCACAACTAGGGGCGGGGAGGATGGGGTGAAGGTGCCTTAGGCACCCGTGGGTCTAAGGCCAAAGTCTAAGGTGTCAAATGGAAGGGCCGGCACCGAACATTTTCTGTTTTCATATTTTAAGTAATATCCATTCACAGACAGTGATAAATGTACCACATTTAGTTAGCAACTTTCACCCATCTCCCTTATATATGAATGACTTTCAGCATCTGAAACATTCATGTTTGTGGTAAAGTCGGGCAACACAAGTTGTTGGGAGAAATTGCCTACACTCTTAATGTATAAAGAAAATATAGTAGTATATTTACTAATATCAATTGATTTAGTATATTGGTAAGCGCTTGATCTTAACATGGTATCAGAGCAGAGGTCGTGGGATCGAACCCTAGTGTGAACATTATTTTCGCAATTTATATTGTGCAAGTGTTGGGAGAGATTGTCCACACTTGAGTGGGCGTGTTGAACCACAATTATATAGTGCAAGTGTTGGGAGAGATTGCCTATAATTAAGGGGGGTGTTGGGAGAGATTGCTTGCACTCTTAATGTATAAGGAAATATAGTACTATCTTTACTAACACCAATTGGTTTAGTAGAATGGTAAATGTTTGATCCTAATATGGTATCAGAGACATATGTCATAAGATCGAACTTTGGTGTGAACGTTATTTTCACAATTTATATTGTTTAAATGTTGGGAGAGATTTCACGCACTTGATGGGGTGTGTTGAACCCCAATTATTTTCACACTTGAGGGGGTGGGTGTTAGGAGAGATTGCCCACACTCTTAATTATAAGGAAATATAGTGGAACATTTACTAATACCAATTGGTTTTATATTGTGCAAGTGTTGAGAGAGATTGCCCACATTTGAGGGGACGTGTTGAACCCCAATCATATTGTGCAAGTGTGATTGTCCACACTTGAGGGGGTATTAGAAGAGATTGTCCACACTTATAATGTATAAGAAAATATAGTATAACATTTAATAATATCAATTGGTTTTAGTAGAATGGTAAGCGAATGATCTTAACACAAGTACTCCTTCCGTCCTAAATATACCTTCATCTTGGAGTTCCTCATAGTGAAAAAATAATTATATATCACAAATGTATGAGTAAATTATTAATGTATTATTTGACTATAATAAATACAGTAATCCTGTTATATATATATATATATATATATATATATATATATATAGTAATCCTAAAATAAAAATACATTGATGAATATAATTTAGATGTAAGAAGAAGCTAATGTTGAGAAGCCCAAATTACTAGAATAATTTATATTTAGAGATAAACGTATTAATGAAAATAAAACTGGAGTAATGCAATATCACACTACTAAATCACAGTAAATTAAACACACTACTTATGTGAAAAATCATATGGATCATATGGATCCACGTTGTTTTGTCAAGTAAGTAGTGTGTTTTACAGTAAATTAAGCACACTGCCTACATGGCAAAATCATTTGAATTTTAGTTATACATTTGGATCCATATTGTTTTGTCAAGTAAATAAGTGTGTGTGATTAAGAAGTGTGTTATTGCATTATTCATAAAACTATGACATTGAAAAATTAGGTCTTTCCACCAATGAAATTGATGATTCGGATGGTTTTTTTTAGTAATTCTATGGTGGTTCAGTGTCACTATATCAACACCTTCTCTATCAATCACATATTTTAAAATAAGTGATTTACATATGGAAATCATCACAATATTATTAAATCGACGGTTCCCAACCATCGCTCGCACATGATAATAAAGTTTACAATTGGGCTCAAAAGTTCATTCATTCTAAAGTTAAAAATCGTTTCATTTTCAATTAAAAAAAAAAGTCTTTATACCCTTAAAAAAAGAAAAATTGTAGTTGGAAGAATATTCATATTCAAAGCATCCACCACCGCTAAAAGAGGTGACGAATTGAAAGGATATCATCAAAAGAGAAGAAGAAAGTAGGGAAAAACAAATTACCTTAAAGGAAGTGGAGGCAAAAAGCGTAAATCGAAGCCAGCTGCGAATACTTGCACTCTTCTGCATCATTTTGCTCCTCTTGATCTCAATTCACTAGTTTGCGTAACTCTTTTAATTTGTTTTATATATATATATATCTATATATATTTAATCAAATTGAATTAGAATTTTACAGCCTTCTTTCTTGCTAAATACACTTTTTTTTTTTCCTCTGCAACCTCGGATGATACCAGCTACCAGTACAATGTTTTTCTTTACTTTGTTTTTTATTTTTTTTTTTTGAGTTCTAAGAAAATAGAAATGAATTAAAAGAGGTGGGAAGAATGGCTGAAAACAGAACAATATATAATATTTAATACAGTGAGTGATAAAAAGGCATGGGAGATTCAGGATAGGCATCCAAATTCTTTAAAGGAAAATCATTAAATCGATGGATCACCGCTACACGTAATCTGTGCGGAGGTGATACAAATCCTATTTAAAATTCTGTCTTTGCTAAACTCGTGTTAGTCCACCACGACAAGTCTTTTTCAACGTTCTGTCGGCTGATCGTGGATCGGCTTGGGTTGATTTTGGATCGGTTTGAAATTATCTTTTATGCTCAAACCAAATCAAAATGAAGTCAACTCAATTGATTGAACGAACTCTGGTTTAGATTCGGTTTTAGCAGGCATTGTTTCTAAAAGAAAGACAAAAGTTTAATAGTTGAAGATAATATTCGATCATTCTAATTTTGAAGCCCAATCTGCAAAACATTAATCCAAATACACTTGAACAAAATTATACTTTGTGAACAATCAATTAAATCAAGGGAATGAGGAGAAGAGGCGACAAAAATATTTCATCAATCGAGTAGAGGCGATCTTTTTTAAACTTTTGCGATAAAGGACAAAAATATTTATTCACTATCGAAATTCACTTGTGTCAAATTCACCGCTTTAAATTCATCATTAAATTCATCATCAAATTCACTAATTTTCAAAATTCATCATTTTAAATTCACTAATTTTGGGATTCACCGTCAAAATTCATCACAAAATTCAATGATTTCGGGATTCACCTTATTCACTGTCATTCTTCTCGCTATAAAATTATCGCAGTTGTCATTCTCCTATATAAAAATATGTAGTTGTCTCCGCTACTTAAAAATAATCCAGATTGTGTCCCTTATCCCTAATTTTCCATTAAATCAATCAGCCGCAACGAAGGAAGAGAAAATTAATACACAATAACTAAAAGAAGAAATCTATAATTTTTTTTGTTGTGAGCACACCATATGTTTTACACAAAGGCTCAATGTATCAAGCAATTGCTAAGAAGATGGAAGGTAACAAATTAACTGATGATGAGAGCAAATTGGAAGAGTCACTAACGAGATGTATGAGGCGAGCGATTGTAATGGTAGCAGACATGGAGCAGAGAATTTTGTGGTACAAAAGAGAGGCGCCAACATGACTAAACTATGAAGAATTGGATGTATTGAGTTTAGAGTTAGGTTATAAGCTTATATATCAATAACAAAATGATGTTGTTTTGATTATTGACTTCGGTTTGGATTCGGGTTGGATTGAGGTAAAATAAAAATAATCAAACCCAAACCAGTATTATTCGGTTTGGTTTCAAAACAAACCGATTCATTTGGTTTGTTACTGGTCTGGTTAATTTGGTTTGGTTCGGGCTGATTTTCGGTGTGGATTAGTTTTTCGCTTTTTTGCTCACCCCTACGGGGTAGTCGGGTATCAAGTCTTTCATCATATTTTTAACAAAAACTAATAATATTATAATATTAATATTAATAAAACAATATGGACGCAAGTTTTTTTTAATCGCAACATCAAAAACATGCATCACAATCAATTATTTGTAATAGTTGATTTTACAGATTTGATGCGTTGTAATGTAAGAGTTGTGCTCGTGACATTTTGAGATAATGAAAGAATAGTTTGTCTTTTTGTAGATTTTTATTTTATTTATTTTTTTATGGATAAGAAAGATTGATGTACGTGTATACATCTGGAGGATGGATCAAAAGTAATATTTCCAGGTCAGACCGGCTAAGAGCCGTTGAAAGTATTGGGATCGGAATAAGACATTTTTTCTAGTAAAAAATACTAAAGAAAGAAACAATTAAACAATTAGGTTTATAGACATTTATGGTACAGATAACGTTTTTTTACAAAATATATATATATAATTTTATTTTATTTTGGGAAAATTATTTTTTACATTATCTTCTTTTCTTTTTTTTTTTGTTGAGAATTTTTACATTTTTTTTTCTCGGGAAACGAAAGATTATATTGAAAGCCGGACTAACGCCGGTAAAATATACAAAGACAACGCCGGACACCGCCGGCAAAGGCCGGATTATAACCGGACAAGGCGAACAAAAGACACAGAAAGACAAAGATTACAACATCACAATCCATGAACTTCGGACCCTGAGGCCTCAGAAATGACCATTGTGTCATTGCCTCATTGGCATAATACCTTCGTTCTTTAGATTAAACACACACACACACACACATTATATACATATACACACACACACACACACATATATATATATATATATATATATATATATATATATATATATATATATATGTGTGTGTGTGTGTGTGTATGTATGTATGTATGTATGTATATTTGTGAGTGTATGGCTAATGAGGCTTAGCTTCAAGTGGTTTAGCTGATGCCTCAGTACCATGAGTCCACCTAAGTACAGTGAGAGTCATATATAGTAATACCCCGAGAAATCAAGTAAGGATATACTAGTAAAACACAAATTTAAATTGCATATCTTTATTTTATTTATTATCCTTATTTTTTTTGAATTAAAGGAATTTAATTATGGATTTATCGAATAATTTCCATAAAAGTACCCTCCATCCCCATAACTCCCTCTTTATCACATCAATTTTATCAGAAAAAAGGAAATACATCAACTCCTATGTGTTTTTCGGAAAAGAAGAAGAACATCATAATCCTCGAAATTCGGAATAATCCGTTGATCAATTGTGCGGACCATTATAGAAGAAGTTGATCATCTCATCGCGAGGATCATTTTGGTACCGACAAATCTTCAATTAATAAGTTTTCAATTTTAACCAAAGAGAATCTTAAGTTTTCTTGGTAAAATTCGTGGGTTTAGGTAGTATAGATTGCTTAGAATGTTATAGTGATCATAGCTTTGTGTTTGGGTTGTAGGAATCCGTAGAAGTTTGGAAGAATTCATAGAATTTAGTGCTCATAAGCTTTGATTTTTGCCTTTTGGATCTTTTGTGCTAAATACTACGCAAGGGGGTGTTCTTAATCGGTTTAATTGTGTTATTGTTGTTTAATTCAATGTCTGGAAAATATATGCGAGTATAATGTAGGTTAAGACATGTTTTAGTGCTTAAAAGTACTGAATTTGGTGTATATGAAATTGGGGACCGAGCAAGTGATGAAAAAGGAAAAAGTGCAGAAAGTCAGAACCGGGCGTGCGCCTGGCACCTTTTTGAACACACAGGACGGTACCGAGAAGTCGGGCGTGCACCCGAGTAGAGCTAGGTGTGCGCCTTACCTGAGAATTGATGGAGCAGCAGGGGCGATACTGGGAGTTCAGGCGTGCGTCCAGTCCCCTCCAGGCGTGCCCTAGTAAGCTTACACGCGAAACGAGGCCAAAACATAAACATCAGCCTTGCGCCCAACCTCTTGTTTGGCCCAAACTCTTTAAATCCAGCAACTTTGATCCACTATTCTATTGCCTGAAATTCCATTGCCTATGCATAACAATAAAACATGGAAAAGTAACACAATTCCGGGAATAAACCATGCAAATGCAGAATTATGAACTATGAACTGCCCAACGTGCAATTGACCCGTAAATCATGAAATTCTTAGGCTAATTCTCCTTAGTCAAGCACATTCTCGGGGTAATAAAGGTAGAAAATATGGTGCAAAGTTGACTGTCATCAATTACCCCCACTTAGCCTTTGATTGTCATGAGCAAAGAAAAGAATGAATCCTCGAAGAAATATATATACATTATACAAGTAAATTAAAGTCAGGTTCATTCAAAAAGTCAGAATAAGAAGTACATTAAATGCTATCCATCAGTCATGCATTAAACACTATTTCATTCCTTTATCGATGTGTTTGTGGATAACTCATCATGCAAAGGGTGCTGATTGCGGTCTGATCAGGTTATAAATTTATTTTACTTGACCACCAAATACTAGCAATAGCACTAGGTACATCATAGCGTAGCGATGGTGAATCAAGGTCGATCCCTCAGGGAATCAAAATGTGGACCCTAGGTTTAAATAATTAATTCATCTAATTCGTTATTGGACAGCAGTCTAAGACCAACATAAAAGACAAAATAAAATAAACAAACTCAAACCTAAAAGACACACACGTAATTAACCTTCCAATTACCAACGTTATCGTTTGGACCAAGACAACTTATATAAGATAACCTAACTCATTAATCATCAATTTGGTCATTCATATTTGATTGGCTACGGAGTCATCCACTTAACTTGACTTAGCACCGGTTAGGTTACTAGATCACTGTGGTATTGTTACGTGACTTCACCTTTTGGGTATCCATCTCATATAACTCACACGCTCATTATTCTAAGGATGCCGATATTAACCGTACACCTCGCTTAGGCAACATTCCTATGGTTAGGCGTACTTCCTAAACGATCGCTCAAGCTCTCGTCCTATTAACAATTACTTGGTAAGTCTCTTGTTAATCTACGATTCACGTATGACTAGGTGTCGACAATTCCCAAATACAAAACTAATCTAGATCTTGCTGAAAGTCCCGAAAGATCGTTTGTGAGCCGAACTAGACGTCTTATATTGGTATTTCCTAATAACACGCTAATGAAAAACTGACGAGCGACGTAGCCGTAGCCATACCTAATGAGAAAGTAAATTCAACTAGTCGACCCACCATAAAGACGTGGCGCACTTGATCGACAAAACTAGGGCTCGGCCGACCGAGGATAAGGGCTCGGTCGACCGAACGACTCGCCGGGTCACCCGGACGAACTCAACCCTAATTACATCCTAGAACCAACCTCTCAAATTTTCCTTATACGAATGTGTTAAATAGCAATTCGTACATCACTTATATAAACTATCATAGATACACATTAATTAAATCAAATAGAGCCATGAATAAATCTAGATTATGACGTAGGTCATGGGATCCTCATTGACAAGGTGTCACCACCACCCAACGTCATAGCCGAGAATCACATCATCTAGCTATGTTTAATTAATTCAATCGATAAGAACGTAATTGGAAGAATTAATTACTTAAAAATAAAACATAAAGATTAAGGGCTTACATTGTTGCAGCCCTAACTTGCTGAAAAACTCTCAATTTATTGTGCTCTTTTATCAATGATTGAATCAATGTATGAATGAATGAATTCTTACATAGTACTAATGACAATGTGTTTATATAGAGCTCATAACCGACTTAGAAACCGACTAAGGATCGGATTCCCTAAACCCTAACCGACTTAAGTAATACGCTGGACTGTGCTGGGCTTTAAGTCCACTCGGTCGACCGAATAGCTGGGCTCGGTCGACCGAGCCTTCACTTCTCATGGGCTCTGTCTTCTATCTTCTGCTGGGCTCTGCATTGTCCTGGATCTTTAATTCCTTCTCCGTAGTCCGCCCATAATGCTCACTGTATTTATCATACAAAAACATAGTTTGTAATACCAAATAATGCAATAAATCATCGAAATGCAGAATAACGAATCGTAACTCGGGGTATATATAAATTAGGCATATTACGACTTATTATCCCTACATTAAAGCTCTTTTAAACTAGAATCGGGGATAAAGATCATAGAATAACGGGTACAATTTGACCGTCATCAACTACCCCCCACTTAGCCTTTGATCGTCCCGATCAAAGTATCAATAAGTTATTCCCCATATAATCATTTTCCAATGGTCAAATTATACTAACACAAGAAACTCGAATCAACTCATATTATTTATGCTCATAAGATATCCATTATTCATTACTCACTATGAATCGAAGTGATGTGTGCATGTGCATTAGTTTTATCTGAATGTAGCAAGATTAGAGTATATGCTAACTTCGAAATCTCAACCTACCAACATCAGCATTCCCACTTCTTAAGCCTCGCAATGGTTAAAGCACTAGAACAATAAGCAAGAGCGTATCTATAGGGTTTTTGGGCTTGGAGACCGAGTACTACTCAAAGCCTCTTAAAGAGTTGAATATTCTTTCCATGTCTTCATATTTTTCAAACACTATCAATCTCAAGGAAGAAAACTTTTTAGAGTATCCCCCTATCTTAGATCACATATAGCAATGAATATTACCACAAGCGCAAGGCTACTTTGGTAATGTTACTACAAGCCCAGTGTTTAACATTTTGCTAAAACACAGGTACGTCTTAAGCTTATTACTCCGCTTTTGTTGGCAAGAATATCAGAATACATCAGCAGATAGATATTGACACTAAGTTTACATAACCAATCATCTACGCAATGTACACATAAAATTATATTTTTTTTTATTATAAGCGCAATATTCATCGATTCATTTATTGAGTAATTGAATAATAAATAACTACTCGCAACATATGAAATGAATATCATTAAGTTTACTAGAGATATATCGCAAAAGTATAAAGTGATCACGTACTCATGAATCATGGTTCCTTCCTTATTAAATACAATATTCGGGAACTTCACAAAAGTAAATGTGATTCTATGTTTAAAAGTTTAAATTTTAATCATTTATTATATTATTTGATATATATAGAGAGAGATCCTTATTCGAGCAAGCTAAGTGAGCTAAGTGAGCTCGTACCCCCCACTTAAACCATGCATTGTCCTCAATGTATAACAATAAAAAGCAAAAATAGGAACTTAGCTCTGGATAAGCGCGGGAGCGGAACAGGTCGTGGGGAACTCCGGAGAATTTTAACAGACAAATACAGTTACCAACTGCAATAAAATGCAACCTCTGCAACATACATCTTTAACAAACACTTGTTACAGGGTTAGTCCAGAAAAATATAATCATATCAAATGGACTGTAAAAGGTATAATAATTGCCTTAAACATATTTAAGCCCATACTTAATAATTATAGTGAAAATAATGCACAAATATCCAACACATTAAATAAGACAAATTTTATTCATTAGGGAAATTCAAAACGAACTCCATACAACACGACTTAACTTATTGGTACAACGAAATCAAAAATAAAAACACATTGATAAAGAGAAAATTAATAGATTAACACAGATGCTTAGTCCGAAGGTATATCGTTCGGATCAACGAAATCTAATGGAAGAACATTGGGATTCGCTTCAGGAAAATCATGGAATTGCGCATCATCATCACCTGGACCGTCATCATCAGGGTGTACAAGAGGTGGTGCAACAGAATCCAAAGATAGGATAGGCATGGGCCTAACATAAGAGTCACCGCCAGCACCGGGCACTCACCGCCTCACATAATGAAGTGATCAATGAACCATAAGGCAAAGATGTGTCAGGCTTGCGGGCATCGGCGATCATCTCGTAACGCATCGCTGCCCCAATATTAACAGGCCATCCTCGCTTAACTAATACATCGGCGTAGCATGTGCATAGTAAATCAGACACATGCTTGGCCGGAATAATGTTAGAACGGATAAGCCTATGCAAGCACTTATCTTCCCACCGCCTAAAGTAAGGCTCCTCAAAAGTGCGAGCAACTTCCCCTATCGTCCATGCTATCCCTAGATGGGCACCAACCTCCTCCAACCATGCATCAGACTCATCAAACGTCACTGTGTACTCTGGCTCCTCCACCGGGGTATCGAGACCATAATAATTATTAAGAGTCCCCGGAGTAATTACAATGGACTTTCCACGAACCTGGACTAAATTCGTGTGTGGGTGCACGCGTAAATAAGAATAAAACTCTCTTACCCAGTCGACATTGACTTGGCCAGGTGGCGCAACAACCTCTTGCCACTGATAATATTCCACGAGATCGAACAACTCTTGACCACAGTTGGTCAAATCTAATCCCCGAGCCCGGTGTACCGGCGAGTTGTTGAAGAAATTCCGATAAACCGAAAATACTTCTTGGCTAGCGAATTGCGGTACCCCGTTGATCAAGGGTATGGCATCGTCGACTGCTACAAACTGTGGGGAGGATCGGCGTCTGGGTGGCATAATTGCAGAACTGGGACAGAGCACACTGACAGAATGATGCAGCAGTTGGAAGCTCTCGGTCGACCGAGAGAATGGCCTCGGTTGACCGAGCAGAAGGGCTCGGTCGACCGAACTGATGAAGCTCTGCTGCTGAGGTTCAGGTCTCCCCTGTGACATCCTGGGTTGGATAATTCTTCAGAGATATGAACAATCACAGATTGTGATATTGGAGGGGATCATTTATATTACTATTCCCAATCTTGGGTGGATGGAAATTATTAGAAAGATTGGAAATGTGAATTGATGGAGAGAAGAAGAAGAAGAAAATTGGGGATTTGGAGAAGATGAAGATTTTGTGGTGTGGAAATGATGAAGAGAAAAAGGAGGTTTAAATAGGAAGATGTGGAAAGTGAAAGGATTGAAATGGTGGAAGGTGATTGGTGGAGAAAGAAAGGCAAGGATTGAGGAGTGGAATGGTTTTGTTGGAGGAATAAATTAATGGGGGGAAATGAAAAGGTGTATTGGTAAATGAAAAATGGGGATGTGTAAAAATAAATGATAGTTGACCTCCTCAATTTGATACACACGAAATTTTCAAGTTAGAACACATAAGTCTATCAAAATTATTATGTCACAATTTGAAAAATCCTCACCTCAAAAATCGAATAATCCAGCCACAATCCATTAACATATAAATCTTCACTTTTTCCAAATAATACAAATTTCAAACTAAGCATCTTTTTCACCAAATTCTCATCATCAATACATTTTATAATGATTTCTCTTCCTACTATACTTCACGTTAAAATGATTCGAGTAAAAAACTTTTTGCACATCCGTAACCTAATGGTCATTGGAACACGGCAAAAATAAAAAAGGCTCTCGTCATTCTACGTTACTTTTATTCATACTAAAAATAAAGATGAAAATAAAATAAAATACATGAAACGAGAAAAATTCTAAATTTTTGAGTCTATAGCTCGACTTCCAAAATCATCACTCCTAAACACTGCCCTTGACTTGCCAGGCTTTCACCCGGCCAGCTTTCACCGAAAAAGTTTGACCGTCCTTTTCTACGAGTGCCCTTCCTTTGGATTTTAGTCCAATGAAAAGGCAAATTGAATTGACCATCCGACATAAGCGCCGACTTTTGGATTCATCTCTGATTTCGATGAGCTTTTGTTACGAACTCTCCTAGTTTGTTTCTTCGCTCTGGTCCTCCTATCCTTAGGTAGGTCTACAGCTTCAATATTGGTCAGGGCTGGTGCAGGCTGAACTGACCTATTCCGGCTTAGAATAGTAAGGACTTCCCTCTCATCTTTATCATCGACATTATCATCAGCATCCTTTCCTAGACCTTGAGTGTCATCAAGCTTCTCCGAACCAACTACTTCTAACACATTCACACTTACCGGTACAGGGAAATTCGGATTTGTTATCCCATAACACTCAGAACCCTTGGCGTCAAATAGTACTATCTCATGTCTGGTCATCCGTATGAAGGCTCTAGCGGTGTTGATAAACGATCTACCCAAAATGATTGGGCATTCAGGATGTTCCTCGATTTCCATTACCACTATGTCTATCTTAAACCGTAATTGCCCCACACCAATAATCATGTTGTTCAGTCTCCCAGTCATGATTGTCCTAGTTCCATCCGCTAATCTAACTTGGAGCGGGGTGTTCGTGGGTGTTAGAATGAAATTCCTATCACAAAGGCTTTTAGGAAAGATATTAAGGCTCGAACCGGAATCAATCAAGGCTAAACCTAAATGGGTTTGTTCTAGGGTTACTCCAACCATAAAAGCTCCTGGTCTCGCTAACTTTTGCATCGATCGAGACTCGTCTTTAATCAATATTTCATCTCTAGAACAGATGACAATAGGGCTCTTCATAGCTTGTGCTACCCTCGACTCATTTCTATCTCGGACATGTAATCATCATAATCTAAAGTGAATCGAATCCAAGAAATTTCCTCTGGATTCAAAATAGACATACCTCTTTGCTCATAGGCTACTTTAGCCTCCCTCGATTTCCTTGCCTCTCGGATTTTCGCTTTCATCTTTTCTATCCTTTCCATGAGCTTTGGTGTTAACGGCTTTTTAGGTGTAGTTTTGGTTCGTAAAACCTTAACTTCTTCTTTGGCTTCAAGAAAATTGGTTGATGACATTTTGCTGATCTTGGGCAGAGTTAAGTGAGTGATTTACTTCGAATTATCTGCAATATTTGAAAAACAATAAACAATTAGTAAATTGACAAACAGTATGATTTCTCATACTGTTGTCAAACTTACAACCTACAAACAGGGGGAAACAGAACACTGGGGAAACAACACTGTATATAAAATTAAAGCTGGAAGAGGCTCGGTCGACCGAGTGAATACGTTCGGTCGACCGAACGAATATCTTCCCCATTCCTGCTTTAATCCTTTAACAGCATACAAGTACAGATAATTCGTCATAAGAAAAATAAATAATGCAACTAAAAACAATAAAAACGAAGTAGATAAAAATAATTATTTAAACAATCATTGGGCCATTGATTCCCCGGCAACGGCGCCAAAAACTTGATTGCGGTCTGATCAGGTTATAAATTTATTTTACTTGACCACCAAATACTAGCAATAGCACTAGGTACATCATAGCGTAGCGATGGTGAATCAAGGTCGATCCCTCAGGGAATCAAAATGTGGACCCTAGGTTTAAATAATTAATTCATCTAATTCGTTATTGGACAGCAGTCTAAGACCAACATAAAAGACAAAATAAAATAAACAAACTCAAACCTAAAAGACACACACGTAATTAACCTTACAATTACCAACGTTATCGTTTGGACCAAGACAACTTATATAAGATAACCTAACTCATTAACTGTCAATTTGGCTGTATTCATATTTGATTGGCTACGGGAGTCATCCCCTTAACTTGACTTAGCACCGGTTAGGTTACTAGATCACTGTGGTATTGTTACGTGACGTCACCTTTTGGGTATCCATCTCATATAACTCACACGCACATTTTTCTAAGGATGCCAATATTAACCGTACACCTCGCTTAGGCAACATTCCTATGGTTAGGCGTACTTCCTAAACGATCGCTCAAGCCCTCGTCCTATTAACAATTACTTGTTAAGTCTCTTGTTAATCTACGATTCATGTATGACTAGGTGTCGACAATTCCCTAATACAAAACTCGATCTAGATCTTGCTTTGAAAGTCCCGAAGATCGTTCGTGAGCCGAACTAGGCGTCTTATATTGGTATTTCCTAATAACACGCTAATGAAAAACTGACGAGCGACGTAGCCGTAGCCATACCTACTGAGAAAGTAAATTCAACTAGGTCAGACCCACCATAAAGACGTGGCAGACTTGACTGACAAAACTAGGGCTCGGTCGACCGAGGATAAGGGCTCGGTCGACCGAACGACTCTGCTCGGTCACCCGGACGAACTCAACCCTAATTACATCCTAGAACCAACCTCTCAGCGTTTCCTTATACAGAACAGATTAACAGCAATTCGTACATCACTTATATAAACTATCATAGATACACATTAATTAAATCAAATAGAGTCATGAATAAATCTAGATTATGACGTAGGTCATGGGATCCTCATTGACAAGGTGTCACCACCACCCAACGTTATAGCCGAGAATCACATCATCTAGCTATGTTTAATTAATTCAAATGATAAGAACGTAATTGGAAGAATTAATTACTTAAAAATAAAACATGAAGATTAAGGGCTTACATTGTTGCAGCCCTAACTTGCTGAAAAACTCTCAATTTATTGTGCTCTTTTATCAATGATTGAATCAATGTATGAATGAATGAATTCTTACATAGTACTAATGACAATGTGTTTATATAGCGCTCATAACCGACTTAGAAACCGACTAAGGATCGGATTCCCTAAACCCTAACCGACTTAAGTAATACATTTGATCATCTTTGGGCTTTAAGTCCACTCGGTCGACCGAATAGCTGGGCTCGGTCGACCGAGCCTTCACTTCTCATGGGCTCTGTCTTCTATCTTCTGCTGGGCTCTGCATTGTCCTGTATCTTTAATTCCTTCTCCGTAGTCCGCCCATAATGCTCACTGTATTTATCATACAAAAACATAGTTTGTAATACCAAATAATGCAATAAATCATCGAAATGCAGAATAACGAATCGTAACTCGGGGTATATATAAATTAGGCATATTACGACTTATTATCCCTACATTAAAGCTCTTTTAAACTAGAATCGGGGATAAAGATCATAGAATAACGGGTACAATTTGACCGTCATCAGGTGCGTATGTAGAATCGAATTATATCAACTTATAATATTACCTAGCCAATCACAAGCTCGTTTGTACCCTTTTGTCATTTATGAAACTTACCTATCATTCTTTAGGACTAGTCACTAATGGTGAGAAAATTGTCAATCTAGCATGTTGTTTAACACGTAATTCAATAAAAAATTGAAAATAGAAAATAAGACAGAAAACTTATTGACTGAGGCGAGTGTAGCACTCTGTCCTTTAGACGTTTTTGCCCCAATTATGTGCACACGGTAATAGAAATTGTCTTCCAAGATACAACTGTCATACATTCTTCGGATTGTTGCATATCAATGAGAAGAATACGGCGAACCGATCATGTTCTGTAAATCTCTTATTGACTCGAATTTATGCAAAGTATAAAACATATGCTTGAATGAATTTCACAGAGATTTAGTACTTTGAAAGTGTATTTTTTTTTTCAGAAGTTCAATTATTGAAAACTCTATATAATTTCAATATGTGAGGGCTTGTTTATATAGAGGAGAAGTACCACTTCAAGTTATCCCTAACCCGAATTGATGCAACCCCTCAACCGAACTGATGCACCCCGTTTGAGGTTGCAACCTTGAACCGAACAGAAGCAGCCATATGCTTCATGTCCGTTCAATTTATTCATTATTTTAAATTAAACTAATTAATTTCATTCATTTTCTCCAACAATCCCCTACATGAATGAAAATTAATGCAAATTCAATGAGGATTCTGAAGAAATCACAGGCGGAAATCTGTTGCATCATGCGAGTTGGTTTGCTGCCTTGAACCTTTCCTAATAAAGTACCGTCGGACATACTCGGCTAAGCAATGAATTAGGTCTTGAACTGCTCAGACTTTGGTGCATGATTGGACAATTATACCTACACAACAGATCTCTTAACATTCTCGAGGTTCTCATGGTTGTGTCCGTTTTGGCCCTGGACAACCTTGGTTTCAGAAAGTGCTTTAGAGAATTCAGCCTCAAAATTCTCACAGAAGTGGCCCCACTTCCACTTATATAGGTGACCTCCAGAGTACACTGCAATACCCCACTTGGCTTAACCAAGATATATGAATCATGAAAAGCTTAATGCTTAACCTAAACCTTTCAGCAGACAACACTTTTGTTTTAACAGAATGTGTTGGGTATACAGCACTCTGCCCGCCTATGTGCGTTCAACCCATGGCGCTGTGAAGGTGTGGTATAAGGAAATAAAGTAGCACCTTTACTAACACCAATTGGTTTTAGTACAACGGTAAGCGCTTGATCCTAAAAACTGGTAGCAGAGCAGGTCATGGGTTCGAATCCCAGAAATAGCATTCTGTGGTAAACCACGGTTGAGTGGGTTGCAGGTGCTAGGGGGAGATTGTTGGGTATACAGCACTCTGCCCGCCTATGTGCGTTCAACCCATGGCGCTGTGAAGGTGTGGTATAAGGAAATAAAGTAGCACCTTTACTAACACCAATTGGTTTTAGTATAACGGTAAGCGCTTGATCCTAAAAACTGGTAGCAGAGCACTCCTTGCTGGAGATGAATCAGATTATGAAGCTGGTACTGAAAGACTATCAGATGACACAGCTTTAATGGCACACATGGAAGATCCAAATGAGGTATGTGAATCTAACTCTAAATATTCCTCAGCTCAAATTTCCATGCAAAATGCATGTTCTTCGACTGCTGACTCCAATCCAAAAAATCCAGAATTAGAAGAAACTCTTGACGAATTGATGAATCAGCTAGTAACTATTCAAGCTGGTTATGAATCAATTAAAGCTGAGAAAGAAAATCTAACTCTTGAAGTTGAAGCTGGAGATGAATCAGATTATAAAGCTGGTATTGAAAGACTATCAGATGACACAGCTTTAATGGCACACATGGAAGATCCAAATGAGGTATGTGAATCTAACTCTAAAAATTCCTCAGCTCAAATTTCCATGCAAAATGCATGTTCTTCGACTGCTGACTCCAATCCAAAAAATCCAGAATTAGAAGAAACTCTTGACGAATTGATGAATCAGCTAGTAACTATTCAAGCTGGTTATGAATCAATTAAAGCTGAGAAAGAAAATCTAACTCTTGAAGTTGAAAGATTGAAGTTTGAAATAAAAATGTTGAAACTGACTAGAACTGATAAGGAAAAGATTCGAAGATCGACTTATTGTATCGCAGTAGCAAAGAATCAATCACTCGCCAATCAAGTTACACACCGATTCAAATCAGGAAAATCGTATGGAGACAAAACGGGTTTAGGATTTGACACACATCAATCTTCTAAGAATGGAACTAGCAAAGCTACTGAACCAAGTACCAAAACTGGTATCAAGTTTGTAGCCGAGCAACTTCCACATACTAAGAAAATTGTTGAACCAGTAAAGCCAGTATCACATGGGATAAATCAGTTTTCCAAGAAAACAACCAGATTTACCAACAAAGGGAAACCAAATGGTAAATCAGGTGTATCTCAAGAAAACCAAACTGGGAAAACAACTACCAGGTCCACAACAACCAATCAAGTCAAGAACCAGAAAAATTACAATCAAGGTAAATCCAAGAATGTCAATCATTCAAAGATTCACACATTCAGGGGGAAAGGAAGATTGTTTCCCACTGATGATGATTGGAATTTTGCTGCATCTATTGATAAGACTAATAATAACAATCATTCCGCATGAAAAACTTACCACAAGTTTCACCAAGACTCAAAGAGAGGGCTAATCTCGCTTCTCGATAAAAGTCTCGATGCAAGGTCACCCGGACCTCGATGCAGAAAAGAATGACGGTTATCATTCCAGCCTTAATAATAGAAGACAACATGGAAATAAGTTTCAGTCAAAAGATAGGAGAGATCATATAAATAAGACACAGTCCAAACATAGACACTATGGGAGTGTGGCTTACATATATGAAAACAAGTGCAACAATATCCGAAGAATCCCAAAAGGATACATTCCTAGAGTTGTACTGACAACTGGCCCCTATGGACCCAAACTGAGTTGGGTACCTAAAAATGTTTAATTTTTATTGCAGGATATATGGTACTTTGACAGTGGTTGCTCTAGGCACATGACAAAGAGTAAAGACTGTCTCAGTAAATTTATTGCAAAAGAGGGACCAAAGGTTAATTTTGGAAGTAAAGACAAACCTGGATACACCAGAGGTTATGGAAACTTAATCAGGAATGGACTTACAATCAAAAATGTATCTTATGTAGAAGGATTACACTACAATCTACTCACACCAGCCAATTCTGTGATATGGGATACAAAGTTACTTTCGACAAAGATTTCTGCGTTGTCATCAGCGAATTAGTTTATCAAGTTGTCCTAGCCGGAAGAAGAAAAGAAAATATGTATGTAGTAGATTGGACAACAGCCGTTGCTGAAACTTGTTTGCTTGTGCATACAAAATCAGAAATCAGTTAGCTATGACACAAGAAATTGAGTCATCTTAACTTTGATGACATCAACACACTTGTTAAGAAGCAATTAGTCATTGGACTACCAGAAATATCATACAAGAAGGACAGCTTATGTGATGCATGTCAACAAGGAAAGCAAACAAAAGCAAGTTTCAAGACCAAATCTCAGCATTCAACAACCAGACATCTGGAGTTGCTACACATGGATTTATTTGGACCTATTACACCAATTTGTATAAGTGGAAAGAAGTACACATTGGTGGTAGTAGATGATTTTTCAAGATACACTTGGGTTATTTTCTTAACCAAGAAAAGTGAAACCAAGCAAAGACTTACTGAGTTACTCAAGAGACTTCAGAATCAGAAAGGAGTATCAGTTGTGAAAATTAGATCAGATAAAGGAACTGAATTTCTTAACAGCGTAATTATTGAATACTGTGAAGAGAATGGTGTCTTACACCAACTGGTTGCCACAGGAACACCTCAACAGAATGGTGTAGCTGAAAGAAGAAACAGAACACTCAAAGAAGCTGGGAGGACAATGATCTGTGAAGCTAAGTTACCTGAAAGATATTGGGCAGAAGCTGTTAACACAGCTTGTTATGCACAAAATAGAGCTCTCATGAACAAAAGGCATGAGAAGACTCCTTATGAAATTTGGAATGGAAGAAAACCAAATGTTTCCTACTTTCATGCATTTGGAAGCAAATGTTTCATTCACAACAATGGGAAAGATCAACTTCATATTTTTCATTAAAGTCGATGAAGGAATTTTTCTAGGATATTCAAGTGTCGAAGAAACTTTTAAGTACTAAACAAAAGGACACTCACAAAGAATCAATACATGTGGTATTTGACGAACCAAACTTCCTCAGAGAAACAATCAAGACCGACAAGAACCGGTTTCATCCCGATTACACATGCGAAAATGATCTCGATTGACATTGGAAGACTACAGATTTGAAATGTTCGATCCGAGATCGCCCTCGATTTCCAACTACTTAACAAACTACTCCTGAATTACATGTTCCTGATCCAAATGAAGAAATTCAAGAACCAGTTCTTGAAGAACCAGTCGAACACGATATAGATCCTTTGATGCAAACACCCACGTATCAATGGATGAGAGATCACCCTGAAGAACAAGTAATCAGTGATACTCAAACTGGCGTTCGAACGAGACATCAGCTGGATGCAATGATTGCATGTTTTCTAGCACAATCTAAACCTAAAGAAATTGAAGAAGCTTTGAAAGATTCAGACTGGATATTAGCTATGCAAGAAGAACTCAATGAATTCGAGAGAAATCAAGTATGGGAATTGGTAGATAGACCAATTCATGTCAATATCATTGGTACCAAAAGGGTTTTCAGAAACAAACTTGATGAAGATGGGAATATCATCAGAAATAAAGCTAGACTTGTAGCTAAAGGATACTCTCAAGCAGAAGGCATAGACTTTGATGAAACCTACGAATCAGTTGCAAGATTAGAAGCAATCAGACTATTTCTTCCATTTGCAACTCACAAAAAGTTCAAAGTTTATCAGATGGATGTCAAAAGCACATTTATAAATGGAATTCTTGAAGAAGAAGTTTATGTTCAACAACCACCTAGATTCGAAATCAAAGATCAAGCTGACAAAGTCTTCAGACTAAGGAAAGCTCTATATGGACTTAAACAAGCACCAAGAGCTTGGTATGAAACTCTATCTCAGTTTCTGGTGGATAATGGATTTATCAAAGGAACAATCGACAAAACATTATTCAGAATGAAGAATGGTGAAAATACACTACTTGTTCAAATTTATGTTGATGACATCATCTTTGGATCAAAAGATGAACAATTATGTGAAAAATTTGCAAGCTTGATGAAAAGCAAATTCCAAATGAGTATGATGGGAGAATTAAATTACTTCCTCGGTTTACAAGTTAAACAGCTAGATGATGGAATTTTCATTCACCAAACAAAGTATACAAGAGAACTTATCAAAAAGTTTGGTATGGAAAAATCTACTGGAATTTCTACACCAATGGGGACCAACATCAGACTAGATGAAGATAAAGAAAGCAAAGATCTTGATCAAACACTCTATAGAAGGATGATTGGAAGCTTACTCTATCTCACAGCAAGTAGGCCAGACATATCTTTCACTGTTGGTGTATGTGCAAGATTTCAGTCAAAACCAAAAGAAAGTCATCTCACAGTTGTGAAAAGGACTTTGAAATACCTGAAAGACACCGATGGAGTTGGAATTTGGTATTCAAAAGAAGGAGAATTCAAACTGGTCTCTTACTCAGACTCAGATTATGTTGGATGCAAAGTTGACAGAAAAAGCACATCAGGCACATGTCAGTTACTAGGAAATAGACTTGTGTCATGGTTTAGCAAAAAAAAAAATTCAATCTCAACTTCTACAGCTGAAGCTGAATACATCGCAGCTGGAAGTTGTTGTGCTCAAGTTTTATGGATTAGACAGCAATTAAGGGATTATGGGATTGAAGAATGAATGATTCCCATAATGTGTGATAACACAAGTGCAATTGCAATCACTGATAATCCAGTTTTACACTCAAGGACAAAGCACATAGATGTACGACACCACTTTATAAGAGATCATGCGGAGAAGAAGGATATAACAGTTCTTTATGAACCTACTGAAGATCAGTTGGCAGATATCTTTACAAAGCCATTGGACAAAGATAGATTTGCCAAACTGAGAACTGAATTAGGGATAATCAAAGTCAGTTGAAATCAGTTAAGCCAGAAATTCGTCAAGGGGATTAATCTTTGTTATGATGGGTGCGCTCACTTAACAGACTAGTCATTGACATCAACAATTTCAAAGCGATCAATCAAATCGATTTGAATAATGTTCAAAATCCGAAAGTTATATCTTGATCTCGATTGTTATTCTAGTCAACTCAAGTCAAAGGTTGACAAGATAAAAGTGGCAATGGTTATATCACATTAAATTACCACGCTTCTTTTTGTCGAATTTCGCGTATACACCTACATTTGTCGAGCGACATGTATCGGTTACCCAAAACCATCATGGAATTTGAAAAGTTGTACCATTCAACCGCCAGATTCCTACCTATTTATTCAACTTTCGATTACCATACCTTCACCCCTTTCCAGAAAACAAGCAAACTCTTCAAAATCTCTTTCTTCTCAAAAATCAACTTTTGCGTTCACACTCAAATATGGCCACTTCTGATAAATCAAAACAAGAAAGATTAATAACAGAGTTAGATGAACTAACATTCAAAATGTATGAAGCTATGTGTCAAAACACTTTGTTAGCAAGCTGGATATGAGACAAAATCGAGAAACAACCAGGCTTGAGGAACATCCTGGAAGTTAAGTTCAAAGAAGAACGTGATGTAGAAGGAATTTTGCAATTTTGGCAAAATATGCGTTTAGTAAGAGATTCTCTGATGACCAAAGTACATGGAGATCGCATTGTTCTTAATGAAAGCGTCATAAGGACACTCTTTGGCTTCACAAACTCAACTGTGACAACAACAGATTGGGCTACTCTACCATTGAAAAGAGAAGCTTTTCTTGAGCAACTTACCTTTTCTACGGAACCAATCCTACCTGGTATTCATGTAGATAAAATCAAGCCAGAATTTGGACACCTCAGCAGATGGCTCAGCAAACATGTCATTGGAAAATCAAAAGGCATCAGTATACTGTCAGAAGAAAATATTTATCTCATGAATATAATCTGGGATGGAATAGAATTCAATTGGGCAGGTTATATTGTCAATCAGTTCAAGAGACAACATTTAGCTGAATTGGACAATGTAAGAAGGGCTCAAACTGAAGGTCACTGACAGATTCCGACTAAAGAAGACACTGAGTGGAATCATTCAATTCTACTTAGAAAGAATCAAGGAAGGGAAGCAAACAAGGAAAACTGCTGTTGCAAGGGAAATCGCAGAAACAACTTCCCAACCTGAAGTAGATAAACAAACTGTGTCTCAGCCGGAAGCTGTACACAAAGGGACTAAGCGAAAGGCTGAATCAGCAGAAGTAAGATCAGTTGTAAGATGTTTGTACCCAGAAATCTCAAGAGAGAAAGCACCAACTGAGGGGAACAACAACAACAACAACAACAACAACAACAACAACTGACAACTGAAGTTATACAAGAAAATGTCACTACAGACCACACCTCTCAGATACAGCATCAATCAGTTCAGCAATCAGCACCACTTTTTGAAGCTAATAATATCATCAGGTTAATGAAGATGAAGATAAAACCACAAGATTCTCGAGATGTCAGTCTACAGACTGAAGAGAAACTACTCTTGGAGAAATTGGAAGTTAGAGATTGTGGAAATATGGGTGTGGAAATATTACTTTGTATATTACATTGTTGTAATTATAAATGGTTACATTGTAACATGTTACTTATGTATCAAGAGACATATTAATTGTATTGAATAAACAATTAAAATGTCCTAAAGTCATAAAGCAACTCTAGTTTGTCCTATTATGTCATAGCCGACTCTAGCATTTAATACTAGCCGGCTCTAGTAACTTTTACTTTACTAGCTAGGACCTTACATGCTTGTATCTATTTATACCCTTTCTTCACACATGAATAAACAAGTTGAAGTTTACTCAAGTATTATTACTTTCTCAAACTCTCTTCATGGTATCAGAGACTTAAAAAACCTGAATCCGCTGCAAAAATCTCCCTAACCTGCTGAAACATCTCATCTCATATCAAGAATGTCTTCTTTATCTGAAGCTTCCTCACCCTCAGTAGAGTCCCAGCTGCCTCAGCAGACTGGGGTCACTGAAAACCATTCATTTACAAATCACAAACTTGATGGCAACAACTACCTGCTGTGGTCAAGATCTATGAAAATGTATATCTCAGGCCAGAGTAAGATGGGATACTTGTCTGGCTCTAAACTTGCCCCTGCTAAAACTGACCCCAAGTTTGAAGCATGGGATACAGAAAATAACCAAGTCATGACCATCCTCACGACTTCAATGATAAAAGAGATCAGTGAGAACTTCATGATGTATGATACTGCAAAGGAAATCTGGGACAATGCCAGAGACCTTTACTCAAAAAAGGACAATACATCTGAGGTCTATGATCTTGAAACTCAAATCCAAAATTGCAGGCAAGGGGATCTATCTGTAACTCAGTACTTCAACCAACTATCTAAGGCATGACAACACCTAGATATATTGGAAATTCACCCATGGAAGGATGTAGAGGATGCTGCCTTATACAAGAATATCATTGAGAAGAAGAGGGTATTCAAGTTCCTTACAAGACTGAACTCATCCCTTGATGATGTTAGAGGTAGAGTTCTTGCTACTAAACCTCTCCCCAATCTCAAATCTGTGTTTGCTGAAGTCAAACATGAGGAAAGCAGGAGGAAATTAATGCTGCAAAGCAACCCTGCTGATCACCCTACTGATAGCTCAACAATGTTGGTAGTCAGAAAGCCTACTGAGGTCACTGAGATTTACAGAAACCCTACTGAGAAGGCAGGAAAATTATTCTGTGACCACTGCAAACGCACAAATCACACCAAGGACACTTGCTGGAAACTACATGGTATGCCTAACTCTTTTAAACCCTCCAAACCAACCAAGGAGAGTCAGGGGAGGCATGTCAGTGAAGAAGGGAACAAAGATACCAGGTTGGATGCTCAGTTTGCTACCTTCAAAGCCTTCATTGCTCAACAAAAGGAAGGTTGTCCTATCACTGACATAGCTACTCATGCTAAAACAGGTATATTCCACTCACCTCTCAGTAATGATACTTGGATTGTTGATTCTGGGGCCTCATCCCATATGACTGGTAACAAGAGTCTCATATCTCAGTTTAGGCCATGTAATCAAACCCACAATATTAGGATTGCTGTTGGATCTATTTCATGTGCACAAGGATTTGGAAATGTTAAACTTACTGATAAGATATACCTTAAGGATGTCCTATTTGTTCCAAAATTAGACTGTAACCTTATATCTGTCAGTAGACTCACTAAAGACCTGAATTGGACAATCTTCTTTAATGACAATCAGTGTATTTTCCAGGATCTTTCTTCACAGGAAGTGATTGGGAGAGCTAAAGCACCTTTCGGATCATTTATGGTAAACCTGCTGAAGGACGAGAAGATTGAAGATTGAAAGCGCCACACACACTCCAAACCTTAGACAATATCATATTATGGCATTATAGACTAGGTCATCCAAGTTTTGGTTATTTAAAGTCTTTATTACCTGAATTGTTTAAAGGATGTAACCTCAGTGACCTTCATTGTGATATTTGTCAGTTTGCTAAACTTACTAAGTCTGTGTATAAAAAATTACCTTACTTGCCTTCCACACCTTTCACTCTAATACATAGTGATGTATGGAGACCTTCAAGAGTTAAAAGTATAACAAGGAAGAGGTGGTTTGTCACCTTCATAGATGATTACACCAGGGTCACATGGCTGTTTCTGATGAAAGATAAATCTGAAGTTGGAACCATCTTCCAAGAATTCTATAATATGGTATCCACTCAATTTGACACTAAGATTAAAATCTTAAAAATAGATAATGCCCTGGAATACTATGAGTCCAACCTCAGAAACTTCCTGAATGATAAGAGGATTATTCACACAAGTAGCTGTGTAGAGACACCTCAGCAAAATGGGGTTGTTGAGAGGAAGAACATGCACTTACTGGAGATGGCTAGATCAGTCATGTTCACCACACATGTGCCTAAATATATGTGGGGTGAAGCTATATTAACTGCCACCTACCTAATCAACAGGTTACCCAGCAGAGTGTTAGGATTCAAGACTCCCATTCAAACCCTGCCGACAACTCATCCATGTCATCACCTAATTGCTGACTTACCTCCAAAGATCTTTGGATGTACTGTGTTTGTCTATATTCATGCCCAACACAGAAGCAAACTTGATCCCAAAGCTCATAAGTGCATCTTCCTAGGCTATTCCAAAGACAGGAAAGTTTACAAGTGTTATTCTCCCATTGACAAAAGATTTTACAATTCTATGGATGTAAAATTCTTTGAAAGAACTCCTTACTACAGCAAACCTACTGAGACAGTCACAGATGGCAACCTTATTGAAATTGAGATCACTCCAATCCCTCAACCTACTCCTCAGCAGACTCCTGATACTCATCAGCCTACTACACCTCAGCAGATTCCTGAACCTCAGCAGCCTACTCAGCATCCCACTGAACCTCAGCAGCCTGCTGAGTCTAATGAACCTCAGCTGTCTACTTAACCTCAGCAGTCTCCTGAGCCTACTGACCCTGCTCATTCTACTGATATTGATGACAGACCCATTCCTGTCCGAAAGGGAAAGAGATCATGCACTAATCACTCTATTCATACTTATGTGTCTTATGATCACTTGTCACCTTCTTTTGCTATGTTTACACAGACTTGGATACTCACTCTATTCCTAAGAATATACTGAAGCTCTCCAACATGATAAGTGGAAGGTCTGTGTCAAAGCTGAAATGATCGCTCTCCTTGACAACCATACTTGGGACCTCACCACTCTCCCACATGGAAAGAAGGCAAATATTTGTAAATGGTCACATTCACTATCAAGTACAATCTTGATGGTACTATTGACAAATACAAAGCTAGGCTCAGTTTGCAAGGGATTCACTCAAACTTATGGACTTGACTACAAAGAGACCTTTGCACCTGTGGCAAAGCTAAACACCGTTGTCAGACTTGATCTCACTTGATGTCCAACTTGGCTGGCCTCTCCACCAATTGGATATCAAGAATGCTTTCCTAAATGGTGACCTTACTGAGGAAGTCTATATGAATGTACCTCCTGGTTTTGCCAACACTCACACTCAAGGAAAGTTTGCAAATTGAGGAAATCTCTATATGGCCTAAAGCGAGTCCCTGAGAGCCTGGTTTGGCAAACTTACTACCGTGGTTAAAGGCTGCTTTGGATATCATCAATGCAACTCGAGATCACACCATGTTTATCAAAATAACCAACCAGAAGAGATCTATTCTTATTGTGTATGTGGATGATATCATCCTTACTGGTGATGACCCTACTGAGATCCAACAATTGAAGACCCTTCTGGCAAAAGTGTTTCAAGTTAAAGATCCAGGATATCTCAAGTACTTCCTTGGCATGGAAATAGCCGAAGCTTGACGAGGTATCTTAGTCTCACATAGGAAGTATGTCTTTGGACTCTTGAGGAAATCGGCATGCTAGGATACAAACTCTTTGTATCTCAGAGTAGACCCAGAGTAATCCACCGGTACATGGTAATGTTCTTTGTAAGAAAGGAACAATACCAGAGAGACTTGTAGGAAACTTATCTATCTCTCTCATACAAGACACGATATTGCATATGGAGTTAGCCTTGTCGGTCAATTCATGCATTACCTACCGAGCACCATTGGGATCTTTGTCTATAGAATACTCGAGATACTTGAAGTCCACTCACGGCCGGGGCCTACACTTCACTAAGTCTCTTGTGGTCGGTGAAGGTATATACGATCTTGGCCGGTTTGGTTGCCACATAGACAGAAGATCTACCACAGGCTATTGCTCATATGTATGGGGTAATCTTGTCACTTGGAGAAGCAAGAAACAACTTACTGTCTCTATAAGCAGTGCTGAAGCTAAACTCAGGGCACTGGTTTTGGGCATTTGTGAAGCATTATGGCTGAAAAGAGTCCTTACTGACCTTCAGCAGACCCCTCAGCAACATGTCATACTCTGCTGTGACAATAATTCAGCTTTATGCATGGTAGAGGATCCAATCCATCATGATAAAACCAAACATGTGGATATTGACAGACATTTCCTTAAAGAGAAGATTGATGCCAAGATCATTCAACTTCATTATGTTCCTCAATGAGACCAAAATCTTTGATATTCTCACCAAGGCAATTCCACCGCTTATGTTCAGCAGACTGAGTAGCAAACTTGGCTGTATTGACATATACAACCTAGTTTGAGGGGGGTGTGGAAATATTACTTTGTATATTACATTGTTGTAATTATAAATGGTTACATTGTAACATGTTACTTATGTATCAAGAGACATATTAATTGTATTGAATAAACAATTAATATGTCCTAAAGTCATAAAGCAACTCTAGCTTGTCCTATTATGTCATAGCCGACTCTAGCATTTAATACTAGCCAGCTCTAGTAACTTTTACTTTACTAGCTAGGACCTTACATGCTTGTATCTATTTATACCCTTTCTTCACACATGAATGAACAAGTTGAAGTTTATTCAAGTATTATTACTTTCTCAAACTCTCTTCAGAGATCTGTACGCTCTGTTTCCTATTTCGGAATTTCTTGACAATTGCTTCAAAAGATTCACTGAACTAGTGATGTATGATAAAAATATAATCATATTATATGACTTTTTATATCGTATTTACGATAATATCGTATAAATTCTATAAAAATATATCTAAAAACACATAAAAATCGAAATCATTATAAATAGATATTATCGTTATTATTTTAGTAAAACTTATAGTTTTTATGATCAAAATTACGTGGCTCGTGTTTTTGATTGTTTTGAGTGCGTGTGATAGAAAATCGAAGAATTAAAACCGAAACTTGATGCAAGCGGAAGAAAGATATTTTCAAGATCCGGCCCGAACCGAAAAAACCCGGCCCGAGCCGAATCTCTCTGCCACCAAAGCACATGGGAATTTGTCGGAGAGAATCTCCACTATAGCACCGGCCCGCGCCGGGACTACACCGGCCCGCGCCCGGCCTTGACATCCACTCTATAAATACTCCTCATTTGCGACTTGAGGAAGTTGTACCAATATATATATATATATCACTTCTATATATATATATATCTTAATCTAGTGTGTAGTTACTCAAATACCGTAAGCGACACTCTGTCGAAATAATCTTTGTAGTATAAGTATCGTTTTAGTACTTAGAAGGTTTATCAAGGCTCGTTGTTGCTAAAGGAGTTGCTATTTCCGGAGAATACGACTCTGACACTACAATTGTAATCTGGTAACTTTTTAATGTATTTATGTTTGTTTGTTGTTATTAGTATCTATATATTAGTTATAATGATATTAGGCTAACTCTATATCTAGCCAAGATATGAAATTGAATTAGTTTATCTTTTTAGAGAAATAGATGATGACTATGTTAAAATGGAATTAAAATCGATTATAATGAATCTTTTTCTATCTTGCAGCGTATTGATAATATTCGGATTGGCGTAATTAACCAAGATGAATCGCAACATATAACCTAACGATGAACCCGACCGGAGAAGTTAGGATATGAGATAAAGGATAGAAAAACCGGAGGGTAAAAATGGCGAGTGAAAGCGTGACAACGGAATCCTATTTCCTACCGAGGCATATTTATCTTGGGAAAGATGAATCTTATTAAATTTGTGTTCAAGATCATAATAATGTTAAAATCACGAGTTTGATTAAAACTACACCGTTTGTGTTAAATCGATCCGCGACAACGGAGCCTCTTGAATAACATCGGCCGTCGACAAGCGGAATAACCTCTTTTATCCGGGGTAGATTTGTACTCGGTACTGTTCGAGACTAACTAAGATTAGCATGGGGCGATTTGTGGAGATTAAGCGATGACAATTTGACATATGACAATTTCATACGCTCGTGTGTGGAGGAGTTGTCTAGCTTAGGAATACACCGATTCATATATAATTGATTCACCTTAAAAAAGAAAAGATCGAGCACATCTATTTCTACTAAAAGAATCTTGATTGATGACATATTCTTGGCTAGTCTTTTATAATATTACTAGTATTTATATCTTATATATTGTATTGATACCTATATATATATTTATATCTATATATATATATATGTATTTCTATATATTTATATATATATTTATGTATCTATATATATCTGTTTTAGTTTTATGCATTTATTTACTGTTTTAAGGATTACTAAATAGAAAAAAAGAAAAATTGCGACTTAGATTGAGTTAATAATAGCTTTTTGGTGTTTAGCCACACTTTGAATTACCATACGTTTCCCTGAGGATTCGACACCTGACTCACCATACTAGCACTACAGTTTGACCCGATACACTGTCGGTTAGGATCTGTATAGCCTAGGTAATGTCCGTCGACTTTTACTGTTTTGTTTCAAGGTTAGGTTTAGGTCGATCGGCATTTTGGCGCCGTTGCCGGGGAACACGACGCTAATTCATTGTGTTCGAATGGTTTCTACTTATATTAGCTCAAAATTCTCGAGGATAAGTCAACACTCTTCTTATCACATTTCTTTTTATTTTTCGTTGGTACTTACCTTGTAGGTAAGTTGCCAATCTTTTTACTACATCTTTATCAAGTTATTTTCTATTTTCGATAGTTGATGACCAGAAGCGGTAGGGCCCCACTCACTCCTTATAAGCCTGACATAAATACTTACCAAAAGGCGGTTAAGAGTAGAAAGTAAGCGTGGTCATACTAGTCGGGAAATCCTGACGTATCATCATCAAATCGAAAGCGAGAATGGCGAAATCGGTGATGAAACACCTGAACAAGGTATTATACGTGCCCAAGGACATGGACAAAACCTTAATCAGAATCCACCAATACCAAATAATCAAAATCCTAATAATCAAAACCGGAACCAGAATCATCACAATAATCCTAACCTACCAAACCCGAGACCTATCTCAGCATCAAACCGTGAGAAGAAATCGGACTAATAATCCAATTCTTTTACCAAATGAAGGAAGCGAATAATTTGAAAATAAAATCTCATCTTTTTGGTTTAATTGACACAAGAGCCCAATTTCTAGGAGAAGATGATGAGGATCCACATCATCATCTCTATCTTTTAAAGAATTGTGTATCTGACCAAAAGTCAAGGTGCTCATCGTGAATTAACAAGGATGTCTATGTTTCCTTTTTCTTTAAAAGGAAGAGCACGAGATTGGTTTATGTCACTCCCACATCATTCGTTGACAAGTTGGGAGGAGATTCAAACCGAGTTCTTAAAGCAATATTTTACCCCTGGTAGAAATTTGGAGTTAAAGGTCGAAATTGCTAATTTTAGACAAGGATCTGAAGAAAAGCTTGGGAATGCTTGGGAGAGATTTAAGAAACTATTAAGAGCTTGTCCCGATCATGGTTATTCCTTAGATATGCAAATCCAACTTTTACGTAAGTAAACTAAGGAAAGACTCACGTCTGAGGCGTTGATCATGCATGTGGTGGTTCTTTAATGATGAGTGAAGCCCAATTAGTTTACGATGCCATAGAAAAGATTTCCAAAAATAACAGAATGTGGAAACCGGTTCTAGCACAAGAAAAGTAGCATTTGCGGGAGAATGCACATCGAATCACGGAAGTTCTAGCACACTTGGAGAATTTAAGTAGGAAATTTGATGGTCTACAATCAAACAAAAATCTAAGTTCGGAAAATAGTATACCCACTGAATACTCAAATCGGGATAATGTGTCATTAGGAGTTGAAGAACCAGCAGGATATTCAAGGGAGGAGGTAAGTTTTTACAACGACATAAGAATTTGAACAACGCGTATTCAAACTCGTTTAGTGCTATTAGAAGAGATCACCCTACTTATCGTTGGTGCAGAAAACCTAGTAAGCAAGGACAACCACCGTATCGATTTCAATATAAGAATTCATATAGTAATCAAGTTTATCAAGGAGATACATGAATCGAACCTACAAACATTACCTAGATCGTATCCACAACATACTACTCAAAGTATACCAGTCACTCAAAGTTCAACTCAACTTTGAAGGAGTTGATAAATGGGAGAAATTAATGGAAAATATGATGGGTGTAGTTTCTACTCAAGCTAAAAATGTAGAAACTTTGATAACTTCTATAGGGATGATCACTAAGGATATGAGTACGTTAAAAACATCCATGAGTGGACATGATACGAGAATGAGAACTATAGAAGCATCAATAAGGAATATGGAAGACCATTTGAGTAGAAAGGAGAACGTAAAACACTAGACCTCAGGAGGATTACCAAGTAATACCGAAAGAAACCGAGAGAAGTAAATCTTTGTTATTACGAGTAGAAAACTTTGTGGAGATCTTTGGAGCAGAAAAATCGGGAGATAATGAAGTAGAGAATGATTTAAATGGAAAAATTGAGACGAATATGGAAACCTCAGTTGAACTTGAATTTCTTGATGAAGAAGAAGAAATTATTGAAGATTTCTTGAAACAAAATAGCAAAATTGAACACGAAAGTAAAAATAAGGAATGGGTCAAAATCCTAGGATTCTAATAGATCCAACGAGATAAAGACCTAAGAACCTTATTTAAGGAACATGTTAGAAAACAATCTTGAAGAAAAGAAGGAAGATATGCCAATAACCGAAAAAAGGAAAATCGATCTGAAGATGTTTCAAAGAAAAATTGGATGAGAATGAAACATGGCGGACAAGTAATGCTCAAGGATTTAAGGAAAAGGAGCAGAGGGTATAACTTGAGAAGCCTAAGGTTATAGATTTAGAATCTTTACCTTACCCACCTAAGGATCAAATTAGAAAGATAAAACTTGATAAAAGTATGCTCGTTTCCTTGATACTTTTAAATCATATTCATGTCAATATCCACATTATCGAAGCCACTAATCAACATGCCTACCTATGGAAAGTTTCTTAAAGATATCCTATCAAACAAAAAGCGGTTAGAAGAATATGAGAATATATACCTTAATGAAGAATGCTCTGCAATACTTCAACATAAGTTGCCTCTAAAACCGAAAGATCCGAGGTAGTTTTACCATTCCATGTGAGATTGGAGGTTTACTGTTTAAGAAGGTACTATGTGATCTAGGAGCAAGTATTAATCTCATGTCTTATGATGATTATAAGAAACTAGGCATATGAGAGATTACAAATCTTTGAAATGACCCTTCGGATGGCGGATAGATCGATTAAACATCCTAAGGAATCATCGAGGGCGTGTTGGTTAAAGTAGACAAATTTTACTTTCCGATGAGATTTTGTAGTAATGGAAATGGAAGAAGGATATTGGCGCCAATTATTCTAGGTCGTCCATTTCTAGCTACGGGAAGAACATTAATCGATGTTCAAAAGGAGAAGCTGATACTACGAGTTAATGAAGATAAAGTTTCCTTCAATATCTTCAAAGCTATGAATCATCATACAAATCACCAGAATCATGTTCGTTTATAGATAAGATATCTACATTCTGTGATGATCAATTGCAAGATTATGAAGATAAGCTAGAGGAATGTTTAACATTATCTATCTATAAAGAAGATGAAAATGATACTGAAATGAAAGAAGTGATCCTTTATTTTGATAAGGAGTTGTTTTCTAAACATCCGTGGCATAAGTATTTGGAATTAGAACTAGAAGGACCGGTTCTAAAACCTTGATGAAAGATCCACCAAGGAATGCAGGAATTGAAACCACTTCCTACAAATCTTAAGTATGCTTTTCTTGAAAATAATAATCTACTACCAATTATTATTTCATCAACCTTGACTAATGAGCGTGAAGATCAATTACTTAGAATGTTAAGAAATCATAAGAAAGCATTTGGATGGACGATGGCGGATATTCAAGGAATTAGCCCTGAGATATGCGTTCATAAGATCATCCTAAATGAGGAGCTAAACCTTGCATTCAGCCCATAACGCCGCCTAACCCAAATTTACAATCAATTGTTAAGAAAGAGGTCATTAAGCTATTAGAAATGGGGATAATATTTCCCATGCTCGGATAGTGAATGGGTGAGTCAACTCAAGTAGTGCCAAAGAAAGGAGGTTTCACGATAAAAGAAAATGATAAAAATGAATGGATTCCGACAAGAAATTACGAGGATATCGAATGTGTATTGATTTTAGAAAACTGAATGAACATACTAAGAAGGATCATCATCCACTTCCATTTATCGTACAAATGTTGGAGCGATTAAGTGGACATAAATATTCTTGTTTCTTAGATGGTTATTCGGGATATTCGAGATATATTCATTGCGGCGGAGGAGATAGAAAAAACTACTTTCACTTGTCCGTATGGAACTTTTGCTTATAAGCGAATGCCATTTGGTTTATGTAATGCACCGACTACATTTAAATGATGTATGATGGCAATATTTTACGACATGGTCGAGGAATTCTTAGAAATCTTTATGGATGACTTTAGTGTTTATGGAGATTCTTTAGATGAATGTTTATCACACTTAGAATGAGTGTTACAACATTTGTGAAGATACCAATTTAGTATTAAAGCGGGAAAAATGTCACTTAATGGTATCGGAAGGAATTGTTACAGGTCATAGAATCTACGAAATAGGTATCAAGTAGATAAAGCTAAAGTCGAAGTAATTGAAAAGTTACCTCCACCAGGTCAATCTAAGAACTTTGAGAGGATTTCTCGGACATGCGAGGATTTTATAGGAGATTTATTGCAGATTTTTCGAAGATAGCAAAGCCTCTAAGTCATTTGCTTGAAAAAGAGGTACCATTTAACTTTGATAATAAATGTATGGAAGCATTTAGGACCACAAAAGCAAAGTTGACTCTTTGCCGATCTTGGTAGAACCAGGTAGGATTTGCCTTTAGAGATAATGTGTGATGCAAGTGATTTAGGCTGTAGGAGTGTCTTAGGTCAAAGATATAACAAAATACTCAAAGCTATCTACTATGCATCTCACACTCTAAATGCAACTCAACTTAATTATGCAACTATAGAAAAAGAAGCTGTTGGCTGTAATTTTTGCCTTAGAAAAGTTTAGATCATATATTGTTGGGTCTAAGGTTATTATTTATCTGAGACCATTCGACCTTGAAGTATCACATTAAGTAAGAAAGATGCTAAACCACGTCTTCTTAGATGGATTACATTACTTCAAGAATTTGATATAGAAATCAAGGATAAAAAAGGAAGTGAAAATGTAGTAGCGGATCATCTAAGTAGAATGGAAAATGATGAAGGAAGAGGAAATGAAATCTGAGATTCATTTCTGATGAACAACTTTTAGAATAGATACTCCTTAACCATGCAATTATTAAAAGATAAGATACCGTTAAAGAAAAATCACCATGGTTTGGGAATATTGTTAACTATCTAACTTTGTAAGTACATCCCGTCTCTTTGGACTTAGCGTGAGAAAAAGAAATTCTTTTACGACTTGAAGTTTTACTATTGGGAGAAACGGATCTTTTCGAAGATGCTCGGATGGAATAATTAGAAAATGTATTCTGATAGTGAGATTTTAAGTGTTTTATCGTTTTGTCATGATCGTGAGGCGGGGAGGTCATCATGGAGGATGGAAAAGCGCTTTCAAAGTTTTACAATGTGGTTTTATTGGCCTACACTATATAAAGATGCGTATAAATATGTAAAATCTTGTAAATCATGTCAAAAATGGGAAATGTATCGAAAAAACATGAAATGCCTATGCAACCGATTTTAGAATGTGAATTATTTGATGTATGGGGTATAGATTTCATGGGACCTTTCCTATATCGTTTGGAAAAAGATTTATTCTTGTAATGGTCGATTATGTCTCGAAATGGGTAGAAAGTGAAGCTCTTCCCACTAAGCGATACCAAGGTTGTGCTAAGGTTCCTTAAAAGAATATATTTACAAGATATGGCACTCCGAGGGCTATCATTAGTGATAGAGGTTCACATTTTGCAACCGACCATTTACTAAGATAATCGAGAAATATGGTGTAACTCATAAGCTAGGAACACCCTATCATCCATAAACTAGTGGACAAGTAGAGGTGTCTAATAGAGAAATTAAAAGAATCGTGGAAAAGCAGTGGACTCAAATCGTAGAAAGCTGGCGGAAAGACTAGATGATGCATTATGGGCATATAGAAACGACTTTTAAAACACCAATTGGTTGTTCTCCTTATAAATTAGTTTTGGTAAATCTTGTCATCTCCACTGTTGAATTAGAACACCGAGCTTTATGGGCTATTAAATTCCTAAATTTTGATCCTAAAGGCATTTGGTGATCATAGATTACTTGATTAACAGGCGGGAGGAGTTTCGACTCGATTCTTATGAAAATGCTCGAATCTACAAGGCATGCTTTCCATGATAAGAAAATCTATAATCGTGAGTTCCATGTAGGTGATCGAGTACTTTTGTACAATTCACGTTTAAAGTTGTTTCGGAAAACTTAAATCTAGATGGGCGAGTCCTACGACGTAACTAAAGTCTATAAGTGCAGAGTTGTTGAACTAAGCGATGGAAAAACAACTTTTATAGCCAATGGTCACGAGGTAAAATTATTAAGTGAGGCGAAGGGATACCTCAAACCGAAGAAATATTAGTGTAACGACCCTCAGTGGATTAAGGAATCGAGAATTCTAAACTCGGCCGATTACGGGTACTATCTTTCTAAATTCACTTTTTAATATGCAATTTAAGTAATTTAAATCTTTTACGGATAGACGTAAAAGAAGCTGGAATGCCTTTTATAGATAGAATAGAAGTTTTATTTTACTTTTAAAATTAGGTTTAGATAAGGATGTTGCCTTTAGAATAGAAGCCTTAGTTTCTAACTTTGAACAAGGAGCGTCTGAAAATCGAGAGAAAGAGATCTTTGTAATGGAAATTCAAGTCTGCTATAAAGAGAAGGCGAAGATTTACAAAGAGATGTAGAATTTGTGGCAAAAGTGAACATAATGGAAAATGTGGGACAACACAACCAAATCCAGGATGAATGTTTGAATGTAATTAAGATGGGAGCGATTAGGTGGTTATCCGAAAATCGATGGACAACAAAGAGAGAATTCAAGCGCATCATTTCTAGGAATCGAGTTGATGGACCGTTACTATAGAAATCTTGAAGATTTAAAGATGATAGGAGTAGAATTAGATTAAAATTTTTTTTTTCTTTCTCTTATGTTTATTTTCAAAAATTTCATAAAAATTTTATGATAAATTTATGATTATATCATATATGGTTTATATGATAAAATTAAAATTTATCATACCAAAAATATTTTCTTTAAAAAGCTTTTATAAAAATCGTAATAATTTATTTTATCATTAAATAATTTTATGATTTTATAAAAATAATTTTATGATACAATCTAAATTATTACACAAAAAAAAAAAAAAAAAAAAAAAAAAAAAAAAAGGGAGAATCGAGTAATTACTAACAAATCGAGTCGATAGGAGTTCGATTCGATTCATTAGCTTTATAACCTAAAAATTATCACACTTTCATCTTCATCTTCCTCATTTTTCACCAAGGAGGCCGACCCCACCCCTTTTTTCCCTCTTCAAAAATTTCATCACTTTTCACCAAATTTTCTATCCCAAATTACTTAATTAATCATCTTCTCTTCCATTCCACTCCACAAATTCATCAACATTCCATAAAAGGATAAATTTTTCAAGCAAAGCTCCTCTCTTTTTCAACACAATTTCGGCGGCACCACCATTTATTCCGGCAACTATCTACTCTTTCTAGCTCTCTACGGTAACTATATATATATATATATATATATATATATATCAATCATTTCAATTTTTATCAAGCTTTCAATTTTAATTTTAATTTTTCCTATAAATTGGTCTAAGTACTTGTTTGTGTTTGTTGTTTGTTGTTGTTTTTTTTGTTATTTTGTCATACCAAATATAAGTAGATGGCCTCATCATCTAGGAGAAGCTCTAAGAAAAGAAAACCGAGATAACCACAGTAGTAGTACCGGTTCATGAACGCGACCATAGCGAACTTGAAGAAGCCGTTTCTTTTGAAAAAACCGCTAGTATTGAAGCTAAAAATGCCTATGATGGATTTTTCGATGAGTGCTTGAGGTCACTCTAGAAACGTGGTATTGATTTTGGTTTTTGGGAGAAGAAGTGAAGAAAATCTTCCAAGATAGGGAATGGATGGAAATTGCGATGGAGCATGCTAGTAACATAAATGTCACAATGGTAGCGAATTTTATTACTTTTATCTACTTATGATATGGCTACTCTTGATGAACTAGAAAATATCCCTCTTGGGGCGGTTAATGTTTCCTTCAATCTGTCATGATAAATTCTTTTTATGGGTTACGAGATACTTGAGGATGATGATTATCAGGTATTTGGAATTTAGACACACTGGTAGACTACTAGCTAAATCATTTGAAGCTCAGTGCCTTTGATTCCCACAATGATTTGGAAGGATAATAGGTTTCCTTATGGGCCGATGTATAAGGGACATAAGGGCTATCAATCAATTTATAGGATATAATGTTAATCCTTGGCTCATCTATGTGCTTATGGTCGTGAGGATGTTGTTTTGGCACAGGCTATGGTGCATGACATTCCAATAAATCTAGGGAAGTTAATTTTTACAAGGCATGTGATTTTGTAAAGAATAGAACTTCGAGGAGGGCGTCTGCCGTTCCACAATCTTATTTACGCCTTGTGTGATCTTCATGAAGTACCGATTACTACCCTCGGATAGGATTATGTCACCTTTTGCTCCACTTATTGGTCGAGAGACTAAGCGCCTTGCTGTTTGGTAGAATCAACTACAATAATCCCAACCGCCCGACAACGTCAACAACCACCACGACCATCTCTATTCATACATCTCAAGTTCTGAGCAATCACCTCGGCCGCGACCACTTGAGGGCGAGAATAGCCAAGTAGAGGCTATGTTTGACATATGATTCAAGCTCGAGGCTAGGCGATGCTAATATAGCCTTAGCTTGTGAACAAAATAGAAAGTGGGCTTGAAGATCTTAGGATTGGCCAAAGAGGTCACAGAGCTTTCATCAATGCAATAGAACCCGGATATCGAGAGATTTCTACGTTATCCTCGAGTCGGCTGACCCGTATACTATGCAGATTGGATTCCACTGTCCCACCACGGTTTTATTCGAGGACTATATGCCGTCATCGCAGCAGGGCGGGTAGTATGTTTCTGAGTTCATTTGATGCATCCATGGGCATGGGAGGAGTAACCGATGGCAGATGTGGCGGCGGTCTCGGCTCGTTTGGATTAGAAGGTTCGGTGACAATGGCGGCGAGGCAAACTCAGGCTACATTTCAAGCTTCTCGTCGGTGGATCCACAGCATTTAACTATGATTTTAGTGCGACTCGATCTCTGGGGGCTGATTTTACTTCTAGTATGTTTGGATCTTTTTCGGCTCATTTGACTCATCTTATGGCGAAGATGAGGATTATGATGGAGATGGCGATTAAGTAAACTTTTCCTATTTTACGATGTCGACGATATACTTTGGTTTGATTTTTATTTTAAACAATTTGATGTACTCTGTGGTTAGTACAACTGCGCGTTTCACGTTTTTACGTTGTTTACGTATTATTAAATTTTCCACCTGTTTTAGATAAAATTACATACATTCACCTTTGAATAAACTGATAGAACATCTGAAATGCAAAAATCGTGACCGAGCAACGTAGCACCGGCCCGCGCCGGGACTACACCGGCCCGCGCCGATGCAGTGTTCTACCGACCTCATTTAGGTTGTTTCTTACCTATTTACGGCATACATATAGAAGCGAGGCTCACTCCTCGACTTGCCAATTCACTTCTTAAGCCTCTCGTTTTCTTATATATTCCGTATAAAATGTCCGATCATTCTTGATTATGATTATTCTACTCCGCATACCCCAAACTCCGTACTCCACTAATTCGCATTATCCGTTTTCCACCCATTCCTTACAATTATATGAATGAAGCAAATCCACACCACTTTCTTGAGTAATTTCAACCAATCACGGTCTTTGGTTGAAAAGAGGTCTAAATTTTAGAAAAGTGGATAATTGGGCATTCATAAGAATGGATCTGAGATGGGTGGGATTATTTTGTCGTATGCCCGGAGGAAGAATTAATGTTACAATGGTAAGAGAGTTTTACTCGGTACTTGCGAGAGGCTAATCTTGTAAAGTCGATTCTGATCTGTTACCATTAAGAAGTCTTGTTGTTCCTTTTACTTCTACCGTAATCAATCAAATTTTTCATATACCACCGGTCAAACATCACCCTCTGAGTCATTATGAGTATCGGTGGAGACTTGACACATTGAAGGATTTATTAACAAATGTTAGGAATCTTATCAAGTTTTATTCCAACATTATGATAGGGATAGAGATGTCTCCACTTTGCGACTTTACTTCCCAGTTGAGAACACAGAAGCGTTTCATCAATTCACGGGTTTATCCAGCGATGATTTCTGGAACTCGGTGATGATGAATTATTCTTGTTGTATGCTATAACGGCGAAATTTGTTATAGATTGGGAATATTGATTGAAAGCGGTATTAGTTTTGCATTTGGAAGCGGACCGTTCCGTCGACCTATGCCGTTTGCATGGTGATTTCGAATAAGTGTTCGTTTGGCTAGAATTGCGGAAGAAGCGACAGATGAGTACTTTCATTTCGACTTCCTCGGTAGGGCTACTACCGGTCGATATTCGGGAGGATCTTCAAGTGGAGAAAATTAGCTAGTTATGTTGGTTGTAAGGAAGGAATATAAAAGGTAATAATGGTAGAATAAATTAACTTAGAATAAATTAGTTTAATAATAACTTAGATTAACTTAGTTTTAGTTTTTAGTTTATAGTAGTATTTAGTAGTTAACTTGTACTTTTTAATATTGTAATATATTTGTTTGTGTTAATGTTTTTATATGCTATATTATATAAACACTAATCTATATGACACGTAACAATATTCACCCGTTATAAAATTTATTTTATTTCTAAACCAACTTTTACTACTCATTACACATCGAGGCGATGCCAATTAAGTAAGTGGGGAGTAGAGATTGGTTAGTAAATAAAATAAATTTAATATATCAATTCTTGATGCACTTAGTTTAATCAATCTTAAGGAAATAAGCGAAATAATATATAATCATTATAATAAAAATGATATATTTGGATAGAATAAATTTTTAATTAAGTAAAGTAATCTCGATATATTATTTCTATATTATTTATATCTATGTTAGATTTTATCAAGATTTTAAGTATGTATACCTAGATAAATAGTATGAAATATTATTTTTTGAAATTAGACAAAAGTTACTTATAATTATAATAAAATTTTAGAATGATTTTGTTTTCAAGACAAGTATGAATTTGGAATCAAATTAGGAATGATGAGATTTTTGGCATTACTTTGACTAACTATGGCCAAATAAGCCTACCGAATGTAATTCCCAATTTTATCCCCACCTCGGCCTTGCGAGTGATCAAGACCTCACTCGAAATTAGCCATTATGATTAACTAGATATAACCAACCCTTAACTTAAATTGGTCTACATTTCTTTGAAATCCATAAGTTTAGTATGTGCTTATGGATAAGCGGTGGCGACATCGAAATTCAATAATGGTATATCTTTGAGATTGGAATAAATATTATTCGAAAGGCAATCTATTAACAAAAAGTGTTATTCTCTAGAAAAGAAAAAGTTGGAATAATTAAGTCTTTGATGTATCCGTTACTCACCTCATGACACTTGAAAGATAGTCGACTACGGTAATAAGTTCGGATATGTTTGTTGTTAAAAAAAAAAAAAAAAAAAAAAAAAAAAAAAAAAAAGCGATTATCGGGATGTTACTAATCAAGGTATTTTTGATCAAAAGTTGAAGGTGTAAGCACGTCGACTTGCCTCTATTTTCTTTTGATTTCCACTTTGTTATCCTTTCGATTAGCCAAACACCACGAGCACGAGCGTTATAAGCCATTTTGCCAACTACTTGACTTAGTCCTTGATTCGAAATTTCATATAGTGGCGATTACAAAGTTATTTTAAGTATTTTATTTTATAGTTATTAAGTAATTCATGTAGAATTTCATTTAGATAATATTTATAACTAATTTATTAAGTTATACACACTTTTATTTTTAATAATCTTAGATAGATAAAATTAATATGATTATAATGTTGACGACATCGTTCTTGAGTTAGAAATTTAATCTAGAAGAGCTATATTGTTTGCATTATAACGATTTATATATTATCGCTTATTTTTGCTCGAGGGCGATCAAAAGCTAAGTGGGGAGTAGTTGATGTATGATAAAAATATAATCATATTATATGACTTTTTATATCGTATTTACGATAATATCGTATAAATTCTATAAAAATATATCTAAAAACACATAAAAATCGAAATCATTATAAATAGATATTATCGTTATTATTTTAGTAAAACTTATAGTTTTATGATCAAAATTCTGTGGCTCGTGTTTTGGTTGTTTGAGTGCGTGTGATAGAAAGCGAAGAATTAAAACCGAAAGCTTGATGCAAGCGGAAGAAAGATATTTTCAAGATCCGGCCCGAACCGAAAAAACCCGGCCCGAGCCGGAATCTCTCTGCCACCCGACACATGGGGGTGTCGGGAGAGAATCTCCCTTTAGCACCGCACCGGCCCGGCGCGCCGGACTACACCGGCCAGCGCCCGGCCTTGACATCCACTCTATAAATACTCCTCATTTGCGGCTTGAGGAAGTTGTACCAATATATATATATCATACTATATATATATATATATATATTATCTTAATCTAGTGTGTAGTTACGTAAATACCGTAAGCGACACTCTGTCGAAATAATCTTGTAGTATAAGTATCGTTTTAGTACTTAGAAGGTTTATCAAGGCTCGTTGTTGCTAAAGGAGTTGCTATTTCGGAGAATCGACTCGACACTACAATTGTAATCTGGTAACTTTTAATGTATTTATGTTTGTTTGTTGTTATTAGTATCTATATATTAGTTATAATGATATTAGGCTAACTCTATATCTAGCCAAGATATGAAATTGAATTAGTTTATCTTTTAGAAAATAGATGATGACTATGTTAAAATGGAATTAAAATCGATTATAATGAATCTTTTTCTATCTTGCAGCGTATTGATAATATTCGGATTAGCGTAATTAACCAAGATGAATCGCAACATATAACCTAACGATGAAGCGACCGGAGAAGTTAGGATATGAGATAAAGGATAGAAAAACCGGAGGTAAAATGGCGAGTGAAAGCGTGACAGCGGAATCTATTTCTACCGAGCGATTTATCTTGGGAAAGATGAATCTTATTAAATTTGTGTTCAAGATCATAATAATGTTAAAATCACGATTTGATTAAAACTACACCGTTTGTGTTAAATCGATCCGCGACAACGGAGCCTCTTGAATAACATCGGCCGTCGACAAGCGGAATAACCTCTTTTATCCGGGGTAGATTTGTACTCAGTACCTGTTCAGACTAACTAAGATTAGCATGGGGCGGTTGTGGAGATTAAACTGATGACAATTTGACATATGACAATTTCATACGCTCGTGTGAGGAGAAGTTGTCTAGCTTAGGAATACACCGATTCATATATAATTGATTCACCTTAAAAAAGGAAAGATCGAGCACATCTATTTCTACTAAAAAGAATCTTGATTGATGACATATTCTTGGCTAGTCTTTTATAATATTACTAGTATTTATATCTTATATATTGTATTGGTACCTATATATATTTATATCTATATATATATATATGTATTTCTATATATTTATATATATATATATTTATGTATCTATATATATCTGTTTTAGTTTTATGCATTTATTTCTTGTTTTAAGGATTACTAAATAGAAAAAAGAAAAATTACGACTTAGATTGAGTTAATAATAGCTTTTGGTGTTTAGCCACACTTTGAATTACCATCGTTTCCACGAGGATTCGACACGACTCACCATACTAGCACTTCTGATTTGACCCGATACAACATCGGTTAGGATCTGTATAGCCTAGGTAATGTCCGTCGACTTTACATATTGTTTCCAAGGTTAGGTTTAGAGTCATCAACTAGCGAGAAGAAAAGAATCAGCCACATCATCCAAAGATACTTCAAGAAGAAAGATGATGATAAAGATGGTGAATCAAGAAAAGAAGGCGATGAGACTCTGATTTTGCAAGCGAAACTCAACCCCAACCTCTCAACAGCATAAAACTGTACCCCGCGAACAAGAAGGATTTCCAATTGGAGATCGGACAATGACAATCGAGCGGTGATGGAGCGCTATTCAACAAGCGATGATTGTTGAAGATGTTGCTCGATTTAAGGATCAATAGAAGATACTTATGATCCTTCCGACATCCTCACAAAGGATGAATTGGCTAAATTTCATGAAAATTTGAAGATTGTGCTTAGCAACAAGGATGCACAAAATAATCTTTTCTCAAACATTTCTGGATATCTCGATTACAGAACTAGAACAGATGTTTCAGTTCATGCACGACTAGAGATGATCCACAGGTCAAGCTCAAGTTCCGCTTCAGAAATTGTGTTACACAAACAAAAACTTGAAGACTCAACCGCGGTAGATAGAAAACACATGCACATGCTCAACGGGCATATGAATCGGCATATCTCTACGGGTTAGAAACTCGGCTTAGGGAAGTACTTGCTTCTCGGCGACGGATATCGGCGAGATCAAAAAGCAACCCATGCCTGGTAGATCGGTTGTATGATGCCAAAAGGGGAAGAAGAAGAAAAGCTGAAATTCTTGGGAGAGATGAAGCGACTTGAAGAAGAATTAGAAAGATACAAATCGAGATCCTAAGTTCTTAAGGAAAGAACTAAGTGAAGAGCAACTCATTGCAAAATTCAGTCAACACAGAGAGCGGAAGAGTCACTCTAACAAAGGATCTATGGATGAAGTTTATCAACGATTACAATCCTATCAAAGCTAAGTACAAGGGCGGGACAATGAAGATTCCTTGAACTACTTTTTATCGATTTATTCTCAAAGCGAAAAATGGCTCGATATAAGAAGAATCGGAGGATTGATGATAAGCGAAAATCAAAGACAAGATTTGAACAAATGAAAGCGGATGTAGCGAGAATTTGAAAATTACTACCTAAAAGAATCAAACTTGCCAAAGCTAATTCAATGGAGAAGGCGGAAAGAAGGTAGTCAAGTTGACTACAACAAGACCTTTACAAAGATAGACTCAAAGCTTGAAGATGATTTTCGTTTATGCGACAAGGCAAGAAAATTTGATTCGATCTTACAAAAAGCACAGAAGAAAACTTAGTATCTAGTTACACTATTTGAACAAAATGTAACTATTCGATTTTACTTGTTTTTAATGAAATCCGTTTCGATTTACATTATTTTACATTGTTTTGATCTTTAATCTTTTCTTTTAAGGAGAGTTTTGGCATCATCAAAAGGGGAAATTGTTGGAAATAAAATTTATGTTTTGATGATAATTCATCATATTTACTCAAAGTATTATCTTAACCCCCCATTGATGAAGTCTTTGAAGCCAGACTTTTATAGTGAAAAGCTAAAGATGTCTAGAAGCCGAATGTATAGGTTTTACTAAGTCGATATTTGTATAAGTTACATCATTTAAAAGCACATATGTGATTAGTGTGTCGTAAAAAGCGAAAAGCTGGAAGTCATCTAGAAAGCGGAAATCACTAAGTTGGAAAAAGCGACTCGAGAATACACATATAGCAGATGAAGAATATAAGTTATTTGAGGACCTGAGACTCGAGTTGGCTTATCTATGAAGACCGAAGAAGCGAGAGTCACGACTCGATTATTGAAGATTGAAGAACTAATGGTTCAAACTCGATTATGAAGATTAAGTCGAGACTATAAAGTTGGACTTGAGGCAAGATTGTGGTGACCTAAAGCGACTTTATGGATCTTGTATGAAGACCTAAGAATCATAAGGACAATGAATTCTTAGAAGACAATTACGTTATGATGTACTCGATTAAGGCAATCATAATCGGATGAAAAGCGAGATCTTGATATTTGAAGAAAGTATAATCTCGATTAATGCTCCAAATCGGTCAAGAAATTGACAAGTAATATTCTCGATATAAAGCGATAAGAAACTTCGATTTTATATATCGAGTCATTCAACAAGCGATCGTGCGGATGAGCGTTATAAAGAAGCGATTTTATTGGATGAAATACCGACACATCGAGCGGTTCGAAAATATAGCCGTTACAAGAGAGCGTTGATACAATTCGAATTGAAGTCGGATGAGCGTTGGACCTTACACTATAAATAGAGGACTTCACAGCAAGAACAAACATATAAGAATCTGAGAGAATTAACGTGTGCTTTAATCACTCGAATTGCTATAAATCTTTGCGTTATAATAAGATCATATCTATAATTCTTCAAGTGTTCAAGCTACACAAATTTTATCAAGAATCGAGACACTTTGAAGAACCACAAACAAGAATCAATTTATTGATTCTCATTGACATTGATTTTACATCAAAGGTTTTAGATTGTGAAACAAACCGGGAAGGTTTCGCCAGGGCAGTTGTGACAAGCGATCGGGTAAGCTGTGTTTGTGGCGATGGTGGTGAAGAGGCAATTCAACCCTCTGAGATCGGTGTTCAAGCAATTGAAGAAGCGGCAATTCTACTGTTCAACAAGCTGTTTAGATAGTGATGCTAGGGATTAGCCAAGGACTATTGTTTAGGACTTTTTATAACGATTCACCTCAAAGTTCTAGTGGAATTTCCTCCGCACCACGAGGAAGAGAGGATTGACATGATTACATCACCTGGAACCTCTATAATATTTTCCTTATTTATTTTATGCACTTACTTATTTACTTACATTTTGATAAATTGATTGTTACACACCTCACGAGTCACTGGCGACATTCATCAAAATTGATTTACTACACTCGACTTTTAAAGAGAATAACAAGATCAAGAAAAAGGCTAGAACTTAATCCATTTGCCGGTTGACTCGATTTTAAGCTTAAGTCGGTTTGACTTAAGCTTCGGCTTAGTCGAAACAACTCCACACAAGTTTAAGCTGAACCTTAAATTTGTTTTAAATCGATTTTAGGGACAAGTTTATTCACCCCCCTCTAAACTTGTGTTAGCCTTTCCAAGGGACCAACAGAATGGGTAAGTGCTAACTGTCCCACATAACTTAGTTGTCCATTTTGAACCATGATCTTGGGATCTCCAGTCACTATGGTTGCGTTTCCATTATAAGGGAACATGCATAATAGGCTTCAGTCCCATTCCGTTTGTCAAAAAATTTGACACCCGATCTAGATAAATCTTTTTATGAGCGGATCCACAAGATGCTCCTTCAACTATAAATCGAGGAAATCAAACCATTAGAGATCAATTGTTTAATGATATTGTGTCTACGATGTATACATCTAGACTTACCATTAGAGATTCAACTTTGTGCAGCGTCTTATAGCCAACATACTATCACAAAGTATCTTGATAAGAGGCGGCTTTGGCCAACACGGAATATCCTCAAAGAAATTTGAAGTCACTTTGCTTATTCTCGGCTTTATCAATGCAATAAACTCGATTCCATAGTGAATCGAGTTATGCATTTTTAACTTTGAAGATTCGGGGAAAAGGTTTCAAGAAATCTATTCCTTCAATTTGAGTGTAACCTTTGGTACAAGCCTTGCTTTATATCATCAATTGTGCCATCTGCCTTTATTTTTATTTTGTACACCCGTTTGCAACCTATTGCCTTTTTTTCTTTAGGTAGGGTGACAATAGACCAAGTATTTTTTTGTGGAAGCGGTCAATTCTTCTGCATTACCTTTTGTCAATTTTCATCCTTTGATGTACATGTAAGTGCTAGGTTCTTGTTCGACTACTATATTGCATGAAAAAGCTTTATAGGATTACGATAGATGATCATCGTCAACACCTTATCAAGAGTGTGAGGTGTGATAGTAGGCCAGAAACAAGTTTGTGGTAGGAGTAGAAGGTGTGTCAATGTAGGCAATCTTCCTCACACCAAGGGTTACAATCTCTTTGATCTCCAAACTAGGGAGTTTCTTACTTTTCGGAGATGTCATATTTCATGAACATTCTTTTCCTTTTCTAACAAATGACTTATCTCCACAAAATGGGTGTGTTTTACCTATTCCCCAATTTTCAAAATGTCAATTCGACATGCTTCATGGTTGCCACTATGGTTGGAAATTCAGGTCATAACACGAGAGGATCTGAGACCTGAAGGATGCACCGGTTTATGTAGAAATCACAGGTGATCTGATTATGATGCATCCCAACATCTACCATCAACAACTCGACCTTAGAATCTCAGGAGATCCACAAGGGAAAGAAGCTGCATGTCCATTTGTAGGACTACCAAAATGTGCTTGGAGCTGCTACTATCACACCTCAAGTCAATATAATTAGGTTGTTTGCCATATAGTATAGAATAGGGTGTTTGTTCTTGCAGTAGGGGTGTAGGTGTGGCATGTTTAACACGTAATCCCCAAAAGGCGTAGGAAAACCAGAGAATAAAATCTTAGTGCCCTTGCTACATTTAATAAGTGTTGATGCTTCCTTTCTCTTGCACCATTACATTTGTGAGGTGTGTACACAAGAATTTTCATGAACAATACCTTTTTGTCCATAGAAAGCATCCATCTTAAATTCCGGACCATTGTTAGATCTGATTGTTTTGATGTTCTTATTGAATTTAGTAGAGACAGTGTTGCAAATTTTTGTGCGAGCCACTAGTTTGATTTGGTTTTCATTAAATGAATCCAAAGAAATCTAGAATGATCATCTACAATAGTCAAAGTGTAATATTCTCCATTATATGTACAAAATTTATTTGGACCCCATATGCCAACATGTATGAGGTCAAAGAGCAACGGAAAGCAGAACTACTATGGGGAAAATTTGTGCCTCTTTTGTTTGGAAAGAGGACAAATGTGACATTCATTATCTAAGCATGATTGAACACTAGGTATTATCTTTTGTAATGTATGAAGTCTTTTCTTAGAGGATGTCGAAACTTTGTAATGCCAAAGCAAGGAATCGGGTAAGACAACAAATTGACATGTTGTTGGTGTGACAAAATTACTAGTAGTAGAATCGACTTTGAGAATGTATAGGCCTTGGACAAGATCAAGCCCAACCAATCATTGTCTTCAAGATATTGTCTGCACAACACAACCACTAGCTCAAAAGAATAGAGAATATTTGTTATTGTGAACTAATCCTTTAACAAACATAAGATTATAGGTGAAGTAAGGAACACAAAGAACATGATCTAACATTAGGTCCTTGTTCATTCTTACTTGTCCTATGTGTGTTACTTGAGTGTGTGTCTTTGTAAGACCATCTACGAGTTTAGCATTAATCATCAAAGATAGAGAATAAATGACATGATCGGTGGCACACAGTCTACTATCCAATTATAGATAGTACTGATCTGACATTGGCATGAACATTTGCAATAAATGCCACTACTTGGCTGGGTTGAGATGGATCTGTGATGTGTACACTCCTTAGCATGTCCATAATGTGCTCATATTGGGATCTAGACATAGTTTTAGAAGCTGGGTGAATCACTTGAGCCTTTTGTGTATCAAAATTTGTATCAACAGAACTTTATATAGTAGGATTGAAGCCTTGATCTGGGCGACATGATTAGCTTGAATCGGCCTCTTCCCTGCCTTTTTGAACCAATAGGATAACCATACTTCTTGTAGCATTTTTCAATGGTGTGACCTTATTTACCACAATATGTGCATTGGGGCCTTTTTGTATTACGAGAAAAACCTCTGCAGGCCACTTACCTTCACCTCTGCCATAGGGTACACTAGTTTACGTGGCTAGGGTAACATGATCTTGATTATCTTGTCTATAACCACTAGTGCAGGCACTCAAAACAATTTTATTTGTTCTCATATCTGCATAATTGAGTTGGCTTTCATGTTGTAATGCCATATTAAAGGCAGTGCTTTGATGCAGGATAGGTTTTGACATCAAAGCCGAGATCTCACATTACCAAAAACATCATTTAACCCGTTCGAATTTTGATGACCCTATCAATTTCATTACATTTCTCTATAAACCGGTAGAGCATCACAAGTACAGGTGAGATAGGTCTCATAATCAATAGTTGATCCCACAAACTTTTAAACTTTGTGAAATATTGGGTAACTTCTTGGAGATTAGGCGATCTGTAAGCATTTCCAACACCAAACCGATGATCAAGGTCTTCCCAGATTTCTCTTCTTTGTGGTTAACCAAAAAATACTCTGTTGAATAAAGTATCAACCAAATTTACCAACCAATCGACACCATATCATTGCATTGACACGGTTTCATAATTACTATGATTCTCTGTGGCCTAGGCAATGAACCATCAACAAACTTCAGTTTTCCCTTCATTGACAACACCATAGAAATGGCTCTCTTCCAACAATGATAATTCTCGGCTCCTGTAAGAACCGGTTGAACAATTACAGCTGAGGGATTCTCCCTAGGATGAATGTGATAAGGATTCACTACACCGTCTCCAATTTCAGCCATTTCAAGAAGTAGGAAAGAGTTCAAGAAATAGGAAAGAAAAAAATGAAGAAAACAATCGTTAGTTCCACACTACAATTCAAGATTGCAATTCACACTACAATCACAAAGGAGAAAGATTATACAGACATAAGCGTGCTCCGATACCATGTTGAAAATGATCAAAAGAAAGAAAAATTTGCAGAAAAGCTGAACCGGACAAACAAAGAAGATGAACATTTGAATTATGGAAAGAGCAGGAATTTTTATATTGAGAATTCATAAATGCTTTTCAAATTGTGTAGTTTCCTTGCTGCAATGGACTATATATACAGACTCTCCAACCTCTCAATTGTGATTATGATTTGTTACAACCGTCAATTGATCACTTAACTAACTTAACTCCTTTTCTATACAAGTGTTAAAGCGTAATGCCTAAATGAGTTTATGAACATCAACTTGGTCTCCATGCCATGACTTCTAACTTCAACAGCAAATTGATTTTATCTACTGTTTTAGTATACCACTGAAATTTAAATCGTTCAGTGAACCACATGTATATCAATTGAAAGTATGCTTCTAAAAAACTGTAAAATTTTATCAAATAATAATCCAACATATCTGCGCTTGTATTTGGACCGAATATAAAGTAATGGAAGTGAAAACTACCATCAATTCAAAGTAGGTAATTCTTGAAAAAAGAGTATGAATTTGTGGATGAATGCTTAAGGAGTTTAAGTCAATCACCAGCGATAATCTAGCGACTATCAAAAACTGTGGCGGGACATGGATAAAGTTTTCCGGTTGCACATGGGTTAGGCAATGAATCTGGCGGTTTTAATACAGCCATGCTTACCAAGGCACCATACCCTACGTTTGCACAATTTGTCATGGCCCTCCAAGGTCATGAGCAAACTATTCAGACCCAGAAACTTCAAGAAAAATCGAGTCAGCGATCAAGCTGCGGGCCTTAACTTCACACAAAGAGGCCGTGGCGAAAGCTTGAAGAGGTGGTGGTAAGGAGCCAATACAACTCAGGAGGCGGAGGTTTTGCTCTCTTTGGGAGATCTGGAAACTCACAAGGCAACGGAGAGATCCGAGACGGGAAGCGGGAACAAAAAGCAACACATCGAAATTAGGCAAAATCGAGTCATCAACCACTGATACTGCCAAATCATGGAAAGTTCAACCATCACGGCTATTGATTGTTGGCATAGATTTGACTATGCTATCGGTCGAGAGGAAACTCAAAAGCATTTCTTTGCACTGTAATGAGACGGTGGCCCGACAGCAGAATTCTTTGCGAGATCTGGGGCTACTTCCCGTATGACAAACTCGAAAGGTAATCTAATCTCTCTAATAAATATCTTGGGTTATGACAAAGTTTTTGTGGGTGATAGCACAGGACTTGAGATTTCTCGTTACAGTGATGCAAAATTGGAAACTTACACCTAAATGATGTTACAGTTGTGCTGATTTAACTAAGAATCATTTATGCATTTGGAAAGTACAACTGGCGATAATCTATGTTCTTTTAGATTTGACAAATGCAGGTTTTATTATTGGGACAAAAACAAGAGGATCATAGCTCGGGGCATAAAAGAGGCAATCTGTATGCCTTGGATCAGGGAGTTCGAGGAAGCCCTGGCATTGTAAACGAGGAAAGCCACTTCCGCTATATGGCACAAGAGGTTGGGACATCCACGTCAAATTTGATGACCAAGCTCAAGCGATTAGGAAAAATAAATCTCAGTTCATGGGAAAATAAGGGCGGAGACTATGTACTATTGTCAACTAGGAAAAGTTGTAAACAACCTTTTAATAAAAGTACTTTTGTTTCAAAAATGCCCTTGGAAAAGATTCATTGTGACTTGTGGGGACTGCCTTTGTTTTATCTAATCAAAATTATAAATATTATGTTGTGTTCATTGATGACTTCTCAAGGTTCTCTGGTTGTATCCCCCAAGAAGAAAAATCGAGTTTTTGATGCTTTCATCGGAGTTTTGAAGTGAGTTGAGAATCAAGCCCAGACCAAAAGTCAAGATCTTTCAATGTGATGGTGGTGGAGAATTTGCATCCACACCTTTCTTCATCATTTGCAAGAATGTGGGATAGAACTAAACATATCTGCCCTTTATACGAGCGGAATGGTGTGGCGGAGAAAACACAGGCACATTGTAGGCCCGGGTTAACAATGATGTTTGATGCAAGCACCTCTTGTCACGTGGGTTGAAGCTTTCAACACAATGGGTGTATCTTATTAACGAGTTTACCTTCTTACGTGATAAAGTTTGAAACTCCTTACTATAAGTTGTACAAGAGGCATCACGATTCACAGTGGCTTAGAGTGTTTGGATGCCAATGCTTCCCTTCTTTGAGGAACCGAGTCACATCAGAAGTTTGCAAGAGGTTATCCTTGTGTTTTCTTAGGGTATAGCCAGATCCACAAGAGTGCAGTGCCTAGATCAATCTACAAAGAGTGTACATTTCAAGACATGTTGTGTTTAATGAGCAAGTTTTCCCTTTTAAGGACAGCCTTTATTGAGACTCTTTGAGGATCTATTTGACATGTTTGATTGCAGTTACGATGAAGGACTCACACAAAGTCGATGAAAGTGCCCCTAGTTACATTTAGTTGTACATCTATGCATGTGCTGATCCTACTTGTGTTTGATCTGTGTGAAACCAACTATTGATGAACAAATCACGAGGAGCGGATAGGTGATGATTTGGTTCAACAACAAGATCGAGCGAGAACCTCAAGATGGCGACAAAATGACAATGCACCATCCAATGATCTGAGACCTATACCCGATTCAAAGACCGGTCGAGGAAAAGAGACCCCTACGCTATCTTGAGGACTATACAACCCTAGCCACTCACATGGTTGTAGAACCAAAGACTGGAAGGAAGCTCGAGACGACCACTAGCGGCAAAAAAGCTATGGAGGAAGAAATGCAAGCACTATATCGAGATGGAAACTTGGGATCTAGTCCCCCGACCTCCCAATGCCAACATTATTGGGTCTAAATGGGTTTTCAAGATCAAAACTACGAACATGAGGACATAGAAAGATATAAGGCAGGTTGGTGGCTCAAAGGTACTCTCAAGTTCAGTGTTGATTTTGAGGAAACTTATAGTCACGTAATTAAACCTACAACCATCAGTTGGTCATAGCGGTGTGATTATCACAAGGGTGGACCATGAGACAATTGGACATAAAAATGCATTCAACTTCATGGTACCTCAAGAAGCTGTTTTTATAAAGCTTGACCTCCACTGGTTTTGTGGATCAACGATTTCCGGATCATGTATGTTCCTCAAGAGATCATATATGGACTCGAAGCAAGCCCCGAGGGGCTTGGTTTGTGAACTATCCCTCTTCTTACTTCACTTGGGGTTCTTATGTAGCAAAGCGAGATCCTTCGCGCTATTCACTTTCCATCAATCTCGAATCACCGCTTTATCCCTCTTTCAATCTATGTTGATGATATACTACTCACTGAGGAATCATGTGCGGTCAGTCCACAACCTAATTGATACCTTTGAGTAAGGAATTTGCAGTCAAGGATTTGGGGTCTCTTCATTTCTTTCTAGGGATGGAAGTCAAACCTACGAGATGAGTATCTTCTAAGTCAAGCAAAGTATACACACTCTGTTTGACGGATCAGAAATGATAAATAGTGCGGCAACATCTACTCCTCTTGCACTCGAGGTACAAGATTGTCGGATGACTCAACCCCGCGTGGATCGCTTATACTTATCGAAGTCTGATGGGTGCCTACTCTGATTTAACATTCACTGGGCGGATATTACACGTCATTAAACAAGGTGTGTCAACATTTCTCTCAACCCACAAATAAGAATTTAAAGGAAGTCAAAGACTACTTCGCTATGTGAATGGAACTACAGATCACGGCTTACATTGCAGCACGTTCTCCTCCATCCTTGTATGCGTTTAGTGATCTTGGCCAGAATTTGGATCTTGATCCTGAAGGAAAACCTTGGTGGTTTCTGTATCTTCTTGGGAGCAAATTGCATATCTTGGTCTTCAAAAAAACGATACAGCTGTCTCTCGATCGAGCAGGCGAATACCGCTCCGTGGCCTCGGCCACGCGAGCTCACATGGGTAACCTACTTATTTGCGTGATTTGGGGATACGATTGTCTCGGCCTCCTCAACTTTTATGTAACAATCTGATCTTTGTATATACTGTGAATCCATCTCTTTCACTCCACGATCTAAGCATTTTGCTCTTGATTTCCATTTGTTAAGTGAAAAGGTTCGCGATTCTTGACTTCTCACTTTCGCCATGTTCCTTCATCTTCCAATTTAGCGGACATCTTCACCAGCTCTTCCAAAAGCTCCGTTCCGGCTTATTACGTCACAATCTTATTATGCAGCGGCCTCCGACGTGATTGAGGGGATGTTAAGCAGTCACGGCTTAGCTTCCCGCTCGCTTTGAAGAAGAAGAAGAAGGTGAATGACGAGTTTTATTAAAGGAAAGGGAATAAACAAATAGATTTTAGAAAAATAAGTTTTATGTATTTTTAATCATTTCAGCAATTAAGGGCATATTAGTCCTTTTATAATTAGGGCACAATTAGGGCTTTACCATCTACTTAGTTCTTATTTAAAGGTTGTAATGTAATATGGTTTGATCATCGAATCTGATTCATTTGTCCACATATCTTTGTGTTCCTCAATTCCTCAATTCTTGCCTCTTCAAATAAGTGCCATAAACCAACTTATTTGATTTTGTATCAATCAAATAAATTGACAAACATACAGATCATATAACAGACCATCACATGCATGTATTTAATAAGTAATGAGAAGTTACTCTCAATCAAAATTGCCTATTATTTTTGCAGACAAATCAAAGGCATTGCCTAATATCTTAACAGTGCAACAGCCAATTCAGTTCAAACATAATTTCATATTGCATACAGTTCAATGACCACAAATGTTAAAAAACCATTTTGAAAATTTTGGACACCATGTATGAATCAAATCCAAAATTGAAGAATATGAAGATACAAGGCCAATCAAAAGATACTAATATTGCATGTGGTGCTCAACTGCATGCATAGCCACCACTGTTCTTATGATGTTAAAAATGAATACTACAGTAATTGGCCATGAAAAAGTGTATCTCATTTATCAACGAGGACATAGGCGCAGTAGTAGCGGTTGAGGTGGTATAATGCAATACCCGGACCGAGCCAGAGGTGGTGAGGTTCGAGTCCCGTAAAGGCCCGGCCCCTTCGGTAGCGGAAAAAAAATGATTGCCTCTTCTCAGAGCTGTAGAGTCACGATTTATTCTCCTGCGTCTTTCCGTGGGATAAGGCGAGGGGACCACTCCAGTTATGGTTTAACGGCTTTTTTCATTATTGTTAGCAGGAAGACGAATGTATCGAAATCAAAGTACGACCATTAATGATTACCATACAGCAAGTCATTAAGACGTATAAGTATTGTTCATAATTTTAATATTTCCGTACAGATAGTAAAATAGTAGTGATTCAGACAGCAAATTAGAGAGTTCCGACATTAACATATGACAGAAAACAAAACATATTAAGATTGTTTGAGGAAAATTATCAATCTAGCACATCTTTGTTTAACACATAATTCAATCAAAAGCGAAAATAGAAAATAAGATAGAAAACTTATTGACTAGGCGAGTGTAATGATACGTCATTAAAACGTTTTGCTTAGATTATATACACCGCAGTAATGACAATCGTCTCAGAATGCATGATCATACATTAACTTCGGATTAAATTGTGACTTCAATGAGAAGAAGGCAGTGAAGCAGTCTTTGTTACGTAAATCTCTTATTGATTTGAATATATACAAATTATAAAGCATATGTTTGAATGAATTTCATATAGATTTAGTACTTTGAAATTGTAAAATATTTTCAGAAGTTCAATCTTTGAAAACTCTATATAATTTCAATACATTGGAGCTTGTTTATCTGAGAAGCGAGTACCAACTAGGAAGTTTGAGTTTGTATCCCACTAACTTGAATCGATGCAACCCCTCATTGACCGATGCATCCGTTTAGTTCAACCTTGCACGAGCGAAGCAACCATATACTTCATGTCGATCAATTTATTCATTATTCTAGAATTAAACTGCATTAATTTCCATTTCATTTTCTCCAACCTATGATGGATATTAGGTTTTT